>BPLR01011236.1:0-59716 GCA_021605095.1 Caerostris extrusa
TTAAATATATATAGTGCTATAAAATGCAAGTTTTTAAAGATTTCACCATAAACTCGAATTTTATTGTTTCGTATAAATGTAAATATATAATGTAATATATATAAAATATGTAATGAAAATAATATATATATATATATATATATGTAATGCAATAAATATAATGTAAATTTTAAATTCTTTCATCTATAATAAATGTTTAAGTAAATTTACGTTATAACTGTACAGTTTAAGGTTATAAAAACTGAATTATTTAATTTTAGGGCTGATTGTTGTTCAAAATGTCCAGAATTGTTTTTTTTTTTCATGAAAAAAAAGATTTTTTATTAAAAGCTATTTTAAATATTAATATGGTTTTTATTATTTATGCTATAATAATGTTTATCATTTATATTATAACTGGTATAAATAATAAGCACCGTTATAGTATAATCATTTAAATATTTTTTTTAATTCAGTTATTTCTCATTAGTTTGCCTTACAATTATTTGACTTATTAAAAAAAATGTTAATGATTTTTTTAGATAAAAAATATTTAAAATGCAGATATATACAAGTTGCCATTTGAAAACAACAGATTCATAAAAATCGAAAACTCCGTTTAGGGATTTTTACTTAGTTTGTATTTATGTGCGATTAACCTAATTTTTTTAACTTATTGCTGGTTAAAGTAAATCAGTCAAAATGCATATTTTTTTCATAAGATTCTTGTATATTGTCGTTGACAACAACTATTAGTAAAAATTTAAATTATGTGATATTCGTAGCTCTGTGGTAACGTGCACCGCTGGCGAGCATTACGGCTGAGGTTCAGTTCGCTGGCGGGTTTTGTTGTAGACAGAGTTTCATAAAACGAGGAGAATCGATGGCGTTTGTGATGGTCAGAACCTTTGCCTCGTTAGTCGGATACCTGGTGGGATTTTTCGGGTATTCTTCCATACGATTCGCAAATGCAGTGTAATTCCCCTTAAAACTACTCCGAAAAGGCCCTGCCCTCCTTCTAAAGCGACACGGAGCCAAGTCAGACTTCTACCTACAGGTGTTCCATCAGAATAGAAACTACCCCATTCCTTCCATGAGAACACACGGTTTCGTAGATTTGGGCTAGTTCATGGGTGGCCAACACAAATGATCTTGCGGGCCACTTTGGAAATGCATCCTAACTCCGCGGGCCGCATGTAAAATTATATATTTCCTATTAGATTTAGATCCACTGGAGACATTTTTAGTTTCATACTACAACCTGTTATATTAGATGTTCCAAGATGCGCGAGCATCATGAGTTCACCAGAATATAATTTAATTCTTCTGTGAACTCATAACGGCGATAAAAGCGTTGTACTTCGTTCAGTTACAAGTTTTGCAAATCATATTAAGTTATCTTCAGTAGTTGAAAAATTATAATTCTAAAACAGTTTAATCGTGCAATTAGTTTTAGATCGTTTTTATATTTACATTATTGTTTTATATTTATTATTTTTAATTTAATTATTTTTTTATATATTTTATACTTTTATTAAAATTAATATCTAATCATATTATTTCTTTAATTGATTAATATTATTAAATATTGTACAATGTTAAATTTTCGTTCAGTAATACGTTATTCTTTTTTGCGATATTCTTATGAGTTTTATAAAAACATATTATCCATCATTTACAGATTTTGACATTAATCATTTAAGTTTAAAATTGTCAAACAAATATAATACAAGCATGTTATATCGATTCTGATATTGAAATTGGTACATGGTATGCACATACACGGAATTGTATGGAATTCTAAGGATGCGATGCAAAACGTTCAGCTACTGTATGAAACGAATATCTTTATTCAAAATTAAAAATATTATGTTCAAATCAATCACTCAATGGCTAAATAAATATATTCAGTTTCTATTTCAAAGCAAAACTTATAATACATTTAAGTGTTCTTTTTCATCAATGTTGGGGATAAAAATCATTTATCTAATATAATATTTTTAGAATAAAATATTCTATTTTCTCTTATCTAATAGAATAGAATATTTTTGAGTTGATTCCGAATTAGCATTTGTCTTAAATTACCACAGCTAAAAACTGGCACTTTCATGTTAAGTATTGCATTGAATAAAATTAGGCCACGTTTGGATTTGAAACCAGAAATTTCGTAGGCAATTATAAATAGTTTTGAAACTAATGTTAATTACACAGCTTTAAAACATATAATCCAATTTTGAATTCAACAAAAAATGTTTTAATTTTCTTAATTTTTTCAACTACAAGAAATATTTTTTCACGGAGTTTTTCAGAACAACTTCTATTTGGGATATATTTCTTCATCATAATAAAAAAAACTAATTTATAACCTCCAATACGGTTCATTTGGATAATACCTGAATTTACTTTTTAAATAATATGTTAGCAATTATTCCCATATTGTTTCTGTTTTCAGCTACGCCGCTGCGGACGCCAGCTTCAGATCTATGAAGGACCGGAACCTGGACCAAAGTGTCATCATCACGGGAGAGAGTGGGGCGGGGAAAACAGGTGAGTTCGCCTTCCTCAATTATTTCTCCGAATGCTTTACCTTTCCAAGATGCTTATTTTTATCACTTAAATAAGCTTCATAAGCAAAATGAATGGCAACAAACATTGCTGGAAAAATTTTGGAGATCAAATTCAAGGTTTTTTTTTAAAGAAAGTTGAAACTTAACTTCTACTAATGCAATAGTTGCGATAGATATTTGTATCTCACCAAATGGTGGGCATCTTAATTTAACAAATAACAAGGATATTTTGGCATTAAATTAATGAATATATATAAATTTCACACTAGTGAATCTATAGTTGGCAACCAAAAGTTCTATTAAGTTCCAAGTGGTTCTATTTAGTTCTATTAAGTGGGGCGGGGAAAACAGATACATTGCCGAATACATTGCCGTTCCTAGATACTTATTTTTAACATTTAAATAAGCTTCATAAACAAAATGAGTGGCAAAAACAATGCAGAGAAATCTTGAAAATCAAATGCAAACTTTTCTGAAAGAAAGTCCAAACTTAACCGCTGCTGATACAGCGACTGTAGTTGAGCGAATTATTTGTACAAGTCACGCAAAAGAAGATAAAATTTGTACTTTTTCTAATAATGACATATTAATTTTTTATTTTGAATTATTGAATTGAATAATTTTTAAATGTATTTTGGAATTAGATTTTTACATGCATCATTAACGTGTTATTTTTTAAAGGTTAAAAAGTACTTTGTCTAAGCATGAATAATAATTCTAAAATCAATTTAATTTAATTTGCAGTTTAATTTTGCAAATTTAACAATAATTGCAATTTAACTTGCAATCAATGTTAATTGCAATTTTGACATTGATTTGTAAATTTACTTTAATTTAATTTAACATCATTTAGAAAGGCTTTTAACCAATACAATCTTATTTTTTAACTCTTAAATAAACTTCAGAAACAAAATTAGAGAAAATTAGAAACAAATTGCTGAAATCATGGAGATCAAATGCAAACTTTTCTGAAAGAAAGTTCAAACTTGACTGCTACTAATACAACGACTATAGTTGCGATAGTTATTTGTATAACTCACCAAATGTTGGTCACCTTAATTTAACAAATAACAAGGTTGTTTTTGTCATTAAATTAGTAGATAAATTTCACACTAATGAAGCTATAGTTGGCAACCAAATAGTTCTATTAAGTTCTAAGTGGTTCTATTTAGTTCTATAAAGGGGGGAAACAGGTGACTTTCGTCCTGAATTATTTCAGCGAATACATTTGCCGTTCCTAGATGCTTATTTTTAACATTTAAATAAGCTTCACAAACAAAATGAGTGACAAAAAACATTGTTGAGAAATCACAGCAATCAAATACAAACTTTTCTGAAATAAAGTTTAAACTTAACTTAATACAACGACTATAGTTGCGATAGTTATTTGTATAACTCATCAAATGTTGGTCAATTTAATAAACAACAAGGTTGTTTTGGCATTAAATTAGTAGAAAAAATTTCACACTAATGAAACTATAGTTGGCAACCAAATAGTTCTATTAAGGGGAGGAGGTGCAGGGAAAACAAGTGAGTTCATCTTCGGAATTATTTCGTCGAATACATTTGCCGTTACTAGATGCTTATTTCAATTCCTTCTATTAGCTCACTCTCTCCCTATATATATCTTGTTCAAATTTTCAATCGTTCATAAAATACTTTTTATTCATCCGCTCAAGTTCAAATACATGTTTTTTTAACTTGTACAGGATGACACTTGATGTTAATACAGTTTTTTTAAATATGAATTCAGTAATTAAATTTAATTCATTAATTTTAGTTTTTTTTTTTGGGGGATTTAAGTTGCATATATCTACTAATAGATGGCCCCAGACAAACTTAAAAAAATGAATGAAAATTATTTATAAAGGACTTTCTGCAATACAGTGAAAAAAATAGGAATTTATTTAAAAAAAATTTTTTTTTATATATTACTTGTTTTTAACACGTAAATAAGCTTCGCAAACATGTATCATTACTTTCACAGTACTGTTATACTTATAATTTTTGATTCTCATTTGCTTCTTTTTGTCAATCTGAAAGAATATCTCTATTCAATCATTATTGTAAGTTTTTCGAAAAACTTTCAAAATTATAATAGAATTTTATTTCTACAAAATTAAAAAAAAAGAAATATAAGCAAACGATTATGTTTCGAATGTGGGATACCTTGCTAATCGAGAAATGTCTACCGTTTGTTTAAAGTAAAACCACAAACGCTCAGAAAAAGGAAGAAAATTCATTGTTAATATTGCAAATTAGTATCAAAATTTGTTGTGCATATTTTATTGTAAGTTTTATATTACATGTCTTAATTTTGTAGAAATATGTGTAAAATTCCTTTATTCTTTTTTTTCAATGCCTTATAAATTATAACATCAAATTATGTATAAAAATCTCATACAAAACAAGTATCCGATAGAATCATAATGCATTTTTCATCTAGAGATTAATAGTAGCATGTAATAGGAAAAAAAGTTTACAGAGAGTTTTTTACCTGAAGGGTTTTTGCTGAGAAGTAATTGTTTTCATGTTTAATGCTTTCATCCAAAAAGTAGAATTCCATACAATTTTTCGGAATTCCATTTCCATTTTTGGAATGTTTGTTTACGGTTTCTTGATTTTGTACCTAATTGCAAAAGAGCATGGATAAATGTAATAGATGATGTAATTATTAATTTATTATTAATTCCTATGAGAAAATACCAAAGATTCATCATTGTGGATTGATATAAAAAGTTTCGCTACTAAAAATTGTAACGTTATGAAAATATTTAATAAGAAGTCGGAAACGATTTGAATTTTTATGTGAAGAACAATTGATTATGCTTTAGATAGATATCAGAGAATTGTCACAGAATTATAATGGTAAAAATTTAAATTGGCATGCATTCATCCTATTTCATACACACTTATAGGATCATTGTGGATTATTCATTATTCATCATTGTGAACTGATATAAAAAGTTCTGCAAAGAAACATTTGTATAGTAGGACATTAAATAAATTTATACTTAATAAACATAATGTTATTTACAATAACTGCAAAATCCAAATGTCCTTTTTCTAATAATGATATTTTAATTTTATTTATTTTCCTTTATTGAATTAAACAGTTTATATATATATATATATATATATCTTGGAATTAGGTTTCTACTCAAAGTATCATTAAAGTGTTACTTTTGAAAGGTTAAAATGTGCTTTGTTTAAGCATGAATAATAAAATTAATAATTGCAAGTGTATAATAATTTAAATATTGCAAGTGTAGTTGCAATTTAACATTGATTTATAAGTTTGATTTAATTTAACATCATTTAGAAAGATTTTTATCAATACAAGGCATACTTCGAATGCCTTAAACCATAAATCTTAAAGTCTTGTTGATGATTCTGCAATGGGGATACTACTTTGATGACACCATAGAAGACCCAGTTGTGTTTGTTGGCAACACCCCTTCCTCGAACTCAACTGAAGGCTTTACTATCGATACATATAACAAGTTTACATCCTGCATCTTCACTGGAACTTTTAATTCGGTTTGGTTTGCTAATCAGGTTTCGAACTGAACTTCTTTAGGAGTGTCCAATGTATTAACCACCATGTTATCCGTGATCCTATATGGAAAAGTTGCCACGTAAAAAACTACGGAACATAACATTTTATTTACTCTTATCTCTAACTGTTTCTTCAGTATTATTGATCTTATGATAATCGTATCTCAGCAGATGGAAAAACAAATAATTTCCGATAATATAACAATCCATCAATCCAATATTGATCTTCAGGCGTAACGAAGAACACAAAAAGTGACCTAGAAATTTCCTTGAATTACAATGAAAGAAAATCTTTCGCCCCCTTATATTTGCTTCTTTTTTTTTTTTCTCCGTCGTTCTTTATTCGTCTCCAGAAATAATTTTTTCCTGCTGTATCCTGTGGTACATTTCCCATTTTTACCATGATACATTGTTCTGTATTTGGATCAATAGATTAAGAAAAAAACTGATCTAGACTTAACCTCTGCTGCGTAACACATCCATCACAACGCTTTGATAGATGTACTTGATAGAAGGTGAACAAATCTCCTCTTTAACTGTCTAGAATAACAGTATTCTCATATAGATGAAAACTGGCAAAATAAAGAACGTAAAATAAACCTCATTTAGTACCGCAGTCAAAGTTCAGAATTGAGAGCCGTTCCAACTAATTTATCTTCATTTTTTTGGATATTACAAGTCTTAAATATTTTTAAACTTTTTGAATTACAATGAAAGAAAATCTTTATCTGGCCCTTTATATTTTTTTTTTCTCCATCTTTCTTTATTCGTCTGCAGAAATAATTCTTTTCTTGCTATCCTACAGTACATTCTCCATTTTTGCCATGATACATTGTGTAGTATCTGGATCAATAGATTAAGAAAACACTGATCTAGATTTAAACTCTGCTATGTAACACATCCATCACAACGCCTTGATATATGGACTTGATAGAAGGTGAACAAATCTCCTTTTTAACTGTCTAAAATAATAATATTCCCATATAGATGAAAACTCGCAAAATAAAAGAACTTAAAATAAATCTCATTTAGTACCGCCCTCAAAGATCAGATTTGAGAGTCGTTCCAACTAATGGATCTTCATTTTCTGGATACTACAAGATTTAAATATTTTAAAACTGTTTGTCTTTAAAGTCTCTTAAGCTTACGAATCAAAATTGCTTTTTACTTTGGCTTGACAAAAGGTACTAATGTGCTTTAACTCAATGTGCAATGGATTTGTGGACAAATGCAATGTCATTTTTATTGTTACTCTCCTCCAGAAATAATTCGTTTCCTGCTTTCCTGTGGTACATTCTTCAATTTTGTCATGATACATTGTTCTGTATCTGGATCAATAGATTAAGAAAAAAATTTATCTAGACTTAGTCTCTGCTGTGTAGCACATCCAACACCCTGATAGATGGACTTGATAGAAGGTGAACAAATATTCTCTTTAACTGTCTAGAATAATAGTATTCTGATATAGATGAAAACTGGCAAAATAAAAGAACTTAAAATAAATCTCATTCAGTACCGCACTCAAAAATCAGATTTGAGAGTCGTTCCAGACTAATTTATCTTCATTATCTGGATATTACAAGTCTTAAATATTTTTAAACTATTTGTCTTTAAAGCCTCTTAAACTTACGATTCAAAATTGCTTTTACTGTAACTCGATAAAATGATGTTTTTAACTCAATATGCAATGAATTTGCGGACAAATGTAATAACATTTATTGTTACTTTAAAAAAAAAAAGACTTCGAGAAAACCTTTTATGTAATAAAACATTTCAGTAAATTGATTTCTTTGTGCATACTTTTAATAAACGATAAAAAACTAATCAGAAAACCAGAGTTTTTTTATTAAAATCAAATTATTTTAGAATAAAAAAAAAACAATCGAAATATATAAAACATACAAAAATCACGTATACGATTTCACGAGGAGATTATTAAATTAATTTGAAATCAAAACTAAATTAACTTAATACTACAGAGTTTCGCCATAAAGAGTTCAATTTAATTAATTTTGAAATTTCCAACATTTAATTTACTGAACACAATAATGGATCGGGTCCATTTTTTTTTTTTTTTTTTTTACAGAAAAATGACCAAGAAGTAATGTTTAATTTAGACTGAATATTCCCCAAACCGTGAAAGAACAATGTATTTGAATTATGTATTTGAACTTTATGCGGTTGGTATCATTAATATTAAACAAATAATGAAACATTGTATCGATGTTTTTTGTTTCCTGTAATTTTTACGGCCTGAAAATTAATTATTAAACTGCGTTTTTATTTTAAATTAAAAAATCGGTATTAAAATTGTGAAATTAGCCTTTTAATTTTAAATTATTAAATTAGGATTTCAGTTTTAAATTGTTAAATTATTTTTAATTTGAAATTATTAAACCTGAATTATAATTTTAAATTGTAAAGTTGGGATTTTAACATGAATTTTAATATTAAATTGCAAAATTTGTTTTTAATATGAATTTTAATTAATGCTTTAAAATTGAGCCATAATTTTTAATTGTAAAATTATAATTTTTTTTTTTTTTAGATTGTGAAAAGTTTTAATTTTAAATTATAAAATTATATTTCAATTTAAAAAATTGAAGTTTTACTTTTAAATTGTCAATTTTAAGTATTTATTTCTAATAATTATTAAATTTGATTATTGCACACTATACCTAGAAGAATAATTCTTAAAATGATATTCAATGCTTTAAAAGAAATCCTATCACCTCACCTATCACCATTTCGTTTATCTTCTTACTTTTCAATTCTGCTATTATTATTTTCTCTCCTCTTTCTTTATTTTAATAACCCTTCTTTCATATAAATAAATAATTAAACCATTATTATTATTAGACCGCCCGCTTTGCTTGAATCAATCCGACTTGGTCGTTTGCCAATATTCCACACAGTCGGTGGTTGAATTATAACTTCTTTGAACACAAGCGGCCTGGTAGCCAAGTAGCTAGCGCTCTAGCCTCTGGTATCGCAGGCTTCATGTTCGAATCCTGACGGTGGTATGGATGTTTGTGAGTGGTTCGGAATCCACTTATACCATAAAGTCTCCGGTCTGTGTTTAGCCCCACGTGTGCACGAGGTGACCATAGAGCGACAAAACAAAACCAAATCTTTTGAAGACCAACAAAAACACAGCAAATCTTTAAACACAGCGACAAAACAAAACCAAATCTTTAAACACAGCATGATATACCAAAATATATATTATATTTACACGGAAATTTCAGTAATCTATATCATGTGAAGAGAACTGATGAATTTTTTTTTTTTCAGAGGCATGCAAGTGTGTGATGCAGTACTTGGCCATGGTGTCCGGTTACGCGAGTGACATGGACTGCATCAAAGGAGCAACTACTACAATCAAATTTTATATTAGAAGGTCAGTGTTAATCATGTCTACCTAGAATGCATTGATTTCTTAATCATTTTTGTACTACTTCAGAAATTTAAGTTAGTTGAGTTATAATAAATGATGAAAGGAATTTTTTGTCATGTATATGGGCATAGATGTCTATCATAATTGCGTAAGAAACAAAAATATAAATATTGGTACAATTTTTTATAAATTTTGTACATACTTTTACACAGCAATTTTATGTATAGCTCTTGTATTTTTACCTATAAACGTATTATCTTTTTAATACACATGACGAAGAAAAGACTTGCTACAAAAAAGAGGTTTCTTTCCACTTTTATACATTTTTGGGGAATGGATAAAAAAATGTTTAAAAATATGAGAATTTTTACATTTTACAACAATAATCAGTTTCAACCCCATTCCCATTCTAAGCAGTTCTTATACAATGTCTCCTTCCAAGTTTCTTCTGTCTTATATTTATATTATAATTTTTGTGTAAATGTAATAATATTAATGTCTATATGATTTTTTTATAATACTACACAATTCTATGTACGTAAAATATGATGCTCTTTAAAACCGAAAAAAAATTTACATGGCATAACACGGAACAAGATATGAATCATAATATGCGTTGCTACAGATTCTTTTTTCTTAGGGGGAGGGAATGACCAAAAATTATGCCTGCCTTTTGTAAGCCGCGACAAGTTATAGGCAAGAGATTATGCTTTTTCTTCTGAGTATCGAAATATATGTTATTATCATAATTATATTAATGCACTTGGCATAAATTTCTTGAAAAACTTTTTACAATATAACTAATTTTGTAATAAGTTTCAGTATGTGATTAAATAATTTTTTTCTCTCTCTCTGATCTAGCTTTTGGGAATGCAAAAACACATCGGAACGACAACTCTTCAAGATTTGTAAGTAAGCAATGGTATTTTTTCTTGTATATCATGGTTTCGTTTTTTTTTATTACTGAAAATGTTCATCTTTAAATTGGGAGTCGTATCTCCCACACGTTATATTATATATATATATACATTCAAGAGCCAAAACATTATGACCACCTGTCAATAACGAGTTGGCCCACCTTTGGCGCGCAACACAGCTTCAACCCGCCTTGGCATGGATGCCGCAAGTCCTTGGTAGATGGCCGGTGACAGATTGTACCAGATGTTTAAGCAACGGTCACGCAAATCCAAGATATTGCGAATTGGTGGTCTTTGAACTCTGAGCTGCCGTCCCAGGACATCCCGAATGTGTTCTATCGGATTAAGATACGGTGAGTTAGGCGGCCAGGGCATTAACTGAAATTCAGCATCATGTTCCTGGAACCACTCCAACACAATTTTAGCCTTGTGACAAGGGCGTTGTCCTGTTGGAACATTCCATTTCCAGCTGGGAAAACCGAGGCCATGAGGGTGCAACTGGTCCGCAATGATGTTCAGATACCCTGTAGCATTCATGGTCTGCTCTACCACAACCACGGGTCCCAGAGACGCCCAAGCGAACGTCCCCCCAAAGCATAATAATACCGCCACCACCGGCCTGTGTATGACCTACTGTACATTGAAGGAGCAACTGTTCACCTGGAAGATGGCGTATCCTGACACGGCCATCGGCGTGATGAATGACAAACCGTGATTCATCTGACCAGGCAACTCTCTCCCCACTGATCCATGGACCAGTCACGATGTTCCCGGGCCCAGCGCAGGCGCAGTTGGCTATGACGCTTGGTCAGCAAAGGCACAGGAGTGGGTCGTTTGCTGCGTAGCCCCATATGCAACAGTGTCCGCTGCACAGTGTGCTCCGATACTATTCTACTTGGCCCTGCTTTGTATTGGACTGTCAGATGAGCCACTGTCTGGCTCCGGGTTTGCTTCACCATGCGAGACAGTCTCCGACGACCTTTTTCTTTGATAGCGTGTGGGCGTCCAACACCATGTCGTCTACTGCTGGTTTCACCGTCATTCATCCACTTTGCATAAGTACTAACAACTGTAGATCGCGAACAACCCACGAGTCGTGCAGTTTCGGAAATACTTGTTCCCGGCCTTTGAGCCATTACAATCTGCCCTCTATCAAAGTCGTTTAGATCCGCAGACTTTCCCGTCACACACAGAAGTAAGTGAAAGAATGATTCTTCAGACTCTTCAGCAGCAGTTAAATACCACTTCCACCAGATCACGTGCCTTCCTCGTCATCCAGGCAAGTTCATTGCAAAATGTAGTGGTGGTCATAATGTTTTGCTCTTGAGTGTATATATATATATATATTGTGAACTATAAAAATATAAAACTTCATATTTGAGCTGAGACTGTCCAGAATCCTTTTTGTATTTGGATTTGAACGCAAAACTTCTAATTATCCTTAGCAAACCTTAAGGCTCTTTTAAAATTGATATATGATTTATAATCAAATATAAAGATAAACCAAAAGTCACTAGGGACTCCCTAATTATGTGACGGTATTCAAAAGAAAGGAAAACGACATAAATGTTGATAAAAATATAACACCCAACTCTTTATATAAATTTTAGGAAAGAAATCGGGCATAAATAGCATAATGGCGCTTCATTACATACCAGTGTGGACTAATAATTATTCAGTATGTAAACAAGCACAACGAATATTGCAATTACAATCTTGTAATCATACCAATGATGGGTATTGTAATCATACCAATACCCATCATTCTTGCATCAAGAAAATCTGGATGTATTAATGCGACTTCATTGCGGATACTTTTTTTTACACAGGAATATTATCGTCGTCGTTATTGACCACCTGTATTTCAAAAATTCCCACGGTCAAAATTTCAATGGGTGTCATATCTGGCAATAAGAAAGACAGGCAATATACATATGTGTGTGTTTTTGTGTAAATGTATAAGAAATGTAAAGATAAGAATTTCATTCATAATCATATGTCACGAAAGTAAGAACTTAATTGATGTATTTTTAAGATAAATACTAATTAAGTTGAATGATCATTTTAATAATCTAAGAACGTAAAAATTATTCCAAAGCATGATCATAAATACTATTAACTCCAGATATAGTCTTTAGTTACATGGAAACCTAAGCAAATTATTCAAAGGTTTCCTTTTTTGTTTAAATTTCTGAATACTTATTAATAGTGACTTTGACAAAAGGGTATTATCGTTGAAAATTCCTTTTACTGGGATACTAAATGTTTACATTTCTTTTCATCTGAGCTCGTTAAAAGGTTATTGTTCAGAATGGGAACAACAATTCTGTTAAATGATAATTAATTAATAAATAATTGTTAATTATTTCCTGGCGCAACAATAATTTCAAATTATCGATATTCAAAGATAGCATTGAGATTTTGCACACTTCACACACAACTTCAAACGCAATACAAAAACTTTCCAGACTCTAGATTTATTGTGTGTATTCATATTGGGCCCTAACAAAGGCAAAGGTTTTGTTTTTATAGAGTGCTTAGAGAATAAAAATCTCGGTACCTCTATTTACATAATTAATAATATTAAAAATTAAAAATTTATTCCAAAAGGAAATTACATTTAAAGAATTTAAAAGTAAATAATTAAGGTTGAGTAACTTGCACAGGAAAAATTTAAAATAAAAAACAAAAATTTTAGGTTAGTAAAACATAAAAATTAAATTTAATAATTAAAAGATTAAAATGTACATACAAATTAAACAGATTGGAAGTAAAATTGACCTTTGCACTTTGTAGAAGTTTTAATTCTAGGGGTGGGTTCAAAAGAAGTAAATAGGCAAGGACTCGTTCATTTCAGCTTAGTTGAGTTTCGACACATAACGAGCTAGGCTCTAGGCCCTACATTTTTAAACATAATTTTTTGTTTTAAGGAGAAATTGTACCACTTTTGCACAGAAATGGATTCGATAACAGTTGATTGTCGTCCAAACTAATTTTGCTAAATTAGTACCTTGATGGTGACAGTCTAGAAATTGGTGTATCTTTCAACAAAGTCATCCAACAATTTTGAATTTGAAGTGCAGAAAGACAAACTAGGAGTGCATAATGTTGAAGGTATTCAACCCAGATTAATTTGACATTGCACTCTAGACAATCACAGACATTTGACAAACAGAGTGACATTCAACTCAAATTGCGCCGGGCACAATCGAACTTTGGTTTACAAAGTTTTCTCTCAAATTTATTGCGAAGCTTAAACGCAATATATATGAAAATGGAAGCATTATCTGCCTGTGTAGTAAGTTAATGATCAATCTATATGGACGATATTGAATACAGAATTATTAAATAGAATAAATAAGATCGTGATATCGAAATAGGTCTAAGTTTTCTAAGAAGAAATAATAAATTATAAAAGGATTTTATACATTGATCAAAAGTTGTTATTGTGATCAAAAGTTGTTATTGTGATCAAAAGTTATGATTGTGATCAAACTATTTGACAGCATAAATCACTATTTCACTTCATATCACTTTTTGATCACTGTGATCAAATAGTGATCATTGTAATTAAAAATTGTGACTGTAATCAAATAGTGGCTTGTTCACAGTGATCAAAATAGTGTGTCTGTGATCAAGTAGTGATCACTGTGATCAAATAGTGATAAAAAGTTGTGATAGTGATCAGAATTTGTGATTGTGATAAAATAGTGATCAATGTGATCAAAAGTTGTGGCTGTGATCAAATAGCAATCACTGTGAACAAAAAGTTGTGAGTGTGTTCAAATAGTGATCACTGTGATCAGAAGTTGATCACAGTGCAGAAAAATGATGTATTTAAAGTATGTATTGCAGAAACCATGGAAGAAATAAACAGAAATCGGGCAGTCAGAATAAAAATTTCACTATTTTATTTAAAGAGAAATCTCCTCTATTATCAATAAAAAAATTATCAATCTATATGAATAATACTAAATACAGTATAGTAAATATACTTTTAATGGAATAAATAAGTTTGTGATAAAGAAATATGTTTTCTAGGCCTAAGTTTTCAACAAAAAAAATAATAAATTATAAAATGATTTTATACAGCGATCAAAAAAAAGTTCACAATGATCAAAAATTTTCACTGATCAAGAGTTGTGACTGTGTTCAAACAGTGATCACTGCGATCAAAAGTTTTGATTGTGATCAGAAGTTGATCACAGTGCAGAAAAATGATGTATTTAAATCATTCAGAAACCATATGAAGAAGAGAGCTCAGAATAAAAAAATTCTCACGATTTTATATAAAGAGAAATCACAAATTTTTTATTTCCCTGTCACTAAAAAATTGACAAAATTTTCTCTCCTTTTAAAGTGCACTGATTACAAATAATTTATCACAAAGTAAAAGATTTCATAACAAGTTTTTAAAAGAATCAATTTGTCGTTTTAGTTTTCTAATGCTGTATACAATGCCTTGAGATCATATGCCCCCAAAAAGCCCCCATACCCCGTAGGTTTAAATAAAATTTAAATCAAAAGAGACCTTTAGTTTGGGTTGACAAGCTATTCACTGAAAAATGTTCATATTAAATAAGAAAAATAATATTAATTAGATTTTGATTATGACATGAAAAGAAGATTTTCCTTTTATAAGTGTTTAATGTGATTTTTTTTCACATTAAGGTGAAATGTAATGTAATAACGTCTATTTAACAGATTGATAAATAATAAGCTTAATAACTTTTAGCATGTTCTTTCAAATATTATGCATGTTGAGAACACATTATTTCAAATTGTTGCTTTACAATAGTGAATGTAGTAATAGTATAGTACGTCGTGAAAAATAGGTAACTGGAAAAAACTATTTTTTATGATGTATTATTAACTATATATAAAAATATGTAAATATTGAGGAAAATAAAGGAAGAGCAGCAAAATTAAAAGTATTTTACGCTTGATTTAAACTTGAAAACAAATTTTATTAGAAATATGCCCCAATAAAATGATATTGAAAAACACCTTCTTGGTGTATTTTTTCGACCCATCTGTGACTGACAAGAGTAAATTACTTTACAAGATTGAATGTGGTAGTAGTATAGTACATCGTGAAAAAATAGTTAACTCGAAAAGACTATTTTTCATGATGTATTATTAACTACATATAAAATATGTAAATATTATCTCATATCATATGTAAATATTGAGGAAATATCATATATTATATCATGTATTATCTATGTTTATGCCTATTATCTATGTCTATCTATCAAGACTATTTTTCATGATGTATTATTAACTACATATAAAAATATGTAAATATTGTCTATGAGACAATATTTACATATTTTTATATGTAGTAAAATATTGTAATATTAAGTAAATATCATATATTAATGAGTAATATTGAGGAAATGTCATATATTATATCACATATAAATATTGAGGAAAATAAAGGAAGAGCAGCAAAATTAAAAGCACTTTATGCTTGATTTAAACTTGAAAACAATTTTATCCTAGCAACGCTCCACAACAAAACTATATTGAAAAACAACTTCTTGGTGTATTTTTCAACCACATCTGTGACTTCTTAAAATTCCAAAGAATTCCTAAAAACCGATTACCGATGTCTGGAAAGAATCTTCTTCCCGAATGAGTCAATCGGTCGAAACGTGGAACCCCTCGCCCCCTAAAAGAATCATTCGCAGGGCCATTTCTTAGTTAAATGTTGGTGCTTCGCGCATTAGCGAATCTGTGTGCAATTCTAACAAACTGTTTGTTTATCAGTTTAAATACGCCGGGGCCCGAAATCGATACCACACCGAACAGAAGGCGAACTTCATTTCACTGCGTGTTTCTCTTTTTTTAGGGGAAGTATATGGAGATAGAATTCGATTTCAAAGGGTGCCCCATCGGGGGATCTATTACAAATTGTGAGTAGTTTAACTTTTGTACATTTTGAGTTTGTGGCATGTTGTATAAACGTAATGTTGAGTAAAATAATTAAAATTTTGTTTTTTTGTTATGTTTCAGACCTCTTGGAAAAGGCAAGTATGAAGGTTTACATTTTAAAATAGATTATTATGGCAACGGTTTTTGTTCTGTTTAGTTTCAATGAATGTTCGTCTATTATATGTATTCCTTTTTAAATAATTCAACTACATTCTTACATTCAACTAAATTCAACTAAAATTCAACTACATTCTTACATTCAACTAAAATTCAACTACTTTAATCTCAATGAATGTTTATCTACTATATGTATTCATTTTTAAAATAATTCAACACATTACTACATTCAACTAAAATTCAACTACTTTAGTGTCAATAAATGTTCCTTTACTATATGTATTCATTTTTAAAATAATTCAACTACATTACAATGTTAAAAACTTATCGTAATCAAATTATTGTTAAAATTTTGGTCCATTATTAAATAAATATTAAAATTATAATAATATAAAAATGCTTTTCATATTTTGCAAAAAGTGTTTTATAAAATAAAAAATTTAATAGCATAATTGCAAATAACATAATTTTTTTTTTTTTTTAAATTATGCTATTTTCAATATAATGCATTCTTGATGTCTAAATAATTTCTCCAAACGATATTATTTTAAAATTATTTAGAGGTACTGGTTAAGATATTAAATTATTTAGAGGTACTGCCTAAAGTATTGAATTATTTAGTGGTACTGCCTGTAGGTACACTAAATTACCTGCACTATTAGTACACTTATTACACTTGTCTATACTTTGCCTTTTAAATAATTTGGGGACAAATTATTTAGGGGCAATTTAGGATCGATGTTTGTTCAAATTTTTTGAATTTATTACAGTTCAATTAACTGGAAAATGTTGTTATATAATAAAAAGTGTCAATAATCTTTATTCCAAATTTCAGATTACTGTTCTATTTTTGTAATTATCTTATTGTTTAATTTATTATCTGTTGTTGTTTTTTTTATTACAACTTTTATGTATACATGCATGTGCTTTTTGTACTGTAAAACTGTTTTGTAAGTTGTGTTGAGAGGTTTCCTTGGGTTTAGTCTAGGGTTGTGGTTCAAGCTCAAGGGGAGAGAAACTTCCATATTTTTTATCAACTGCTCAGTGGCGCCGACGTACATCTCTTAAGTGAGTTGCTACATATCTTTTTTCATATACATTCTCTATATAAATTTATATATTTTTATACTTAAGATTGTATATTACGGGCTATTATATTTTTTGAAAATTATATAAAACGATCTTAAAAAATCTGTTTTAAGAAGTATAACCGAGATTGATATGGAAAAATGCTAAAAAAAATCTAGAATACCGTACCTGTGAGAATTCGCCAATCTTGCAACCCGCAATATTTCACCAATTTCTTTAGGGTTACAATACTTTATAGGAATTCTTAACTTCTTTTTTGCAAACAATATAATGGCTATTTATTTTTACTTTGATAGTTATTTGCGTTATAGTAAATGAAGGACATAAATATATATTCTTTTAAATATTTATTCCGATAAATTATTGATCATTCTGAGATTGTTCTCATAACGTTTGTTTATAGTATATGATACAGAAAATAAACAATTTTTATGATATTGCCACTCATGAAAATACGAAACAAACAAGAAAAACGATTTTTTTATTTATTAATAACTTATATTTGATTATGAAATAATTAGTTTATTTTTAATGCTATTCAAATAAATAAGGGTTTATAACAACCGTTATTTGAATTCGCGCAAAAAATGTTACTTTTTTTTTTTAGTAAATAAAAAGTAACATTTTAGAATGTTAGTTCACAACGATAACGTCGATGGAACGCATTAAATTATTCTACGGTTTTGTAATGTTACTTTTTAATGCTGTTGGCATACTATAGTAAGGTTTTGTGGCAACCGTTATTTGAATTCGAGCGGAAAATGTAATTTTTTAATTTTAGAACTTAGTTTACAAAAAAAAAAGGCTGTTGGAAAGGATTAAATTTTTCTGTGGTTTTCTGATAATGTTGTTCTTGTTTTCTTCATTCATATGATAAGATTATGCACGGACAGGTTTTATAAGGCAAAAAAGACCATTTTCGCCTCCAACGATGGATATATCAGAATAAAATGTAAGTTATTATTTGGATTTTTTTTTTTAATAATTTTGTTTCGAATTGTAAACAACATGAAATATTTTTAGACATAATAAAAAAAAAATGGCGTGTTAGCGAATAATTTTGGCGGAATTTCATCATAACAGAGATTATTATCTTTGTTTAAATGATACATTTATGTGAATTAGCAAACGTACTTCCACATAATAATTTCGCGATAAATCGATTAAATTTGTGTAAACACAATTTAGACATAATGAATAATGTTTTGGCATAATAGTGCTAAATTTCGGCGTAAAAGTATTGACGGAATAAAAAATTTTCAGCGATAAAAATTTGGAAATAAAACATTAACTTTTGGCTAAAAGCAATTTAAAAACAAATTCGCTTAGTGAAAAAGTTTAGCGATAAATATTGGCGATAAAGCATTTCAAGGATCAAAATTTTGGCAGGATAATGATAAAGCGATAAACTTTGGCTTAAGATCACTTTCAGGAATAAACTTTGGCGTAATAGCAATGATTTGGCGATGAATTTTGGCGAAATAGCATTTTACAAGGGCACCGGCAGCCATTTTATTTGTTTATTTGGCGATTTAGCATCCTAGTGAAGGATTTAGGCGTAATATCATTTTACCGCAAAAACCAGCTGGTGCATTCATTACCATGCTTACTTGGCGACTTTGCATCCTGGCGATGCATTTGGCAAAAAGGTACAGGATTCTAGATTTGTACCAAAATTTCAATGTAATAACATCTTTCTTACATTATCATAGATTATAAATTACGGAATTTTTTTATTTACTAATAAGTATTCATTTTCACTAAAAAATAATTTGGACAATGCATGGGTGTAAGCTACAATGGGGATTTCGAAAGTTCCCAATTTTTTAAACTTTAGGTTTGATCATCCTTTATCAAGAAATTTGCTTATTTGTTCTCTATCTGCCCTTATTGAATTCATGATTTCTGAATATCCTGTGTTTCCCGTAATAGCAGAAGTCGAACATTCATCAATATTTTATAGACAACTTGCAACAAGTTGATATACAGATATTCTAGATTATTTTTTACTGACTTTTTTATTATGCTGGATTATTTTATATTAAGGTCAATTTAATTTGTATTTACAAATTTGTAATCAAATCAATACATTCTGACAACAATCAGAATTTGTTAAAAAGAGATATCACTATAGAAACGTATAACTGATGCACAGAATAATGTGACAAATTATATAAATAACTCAATGACATAATTTTTAAATATTTCTGTCGAAGATATCTTCCGTGGTTTTGTTTAATTTGTGAACGTCAAAAGCAATTGTTGTTTAAATTTTTTTATGAATATTTCAATATAGACTTTTCCATCAAAAGCTAATACCGTTATTATTATATTAAAACAGATCAAGTCAAAATGAAGGTAATTTAGACCATTATTAATTCATTAAATAAATATATATAAAAAGTTGTATTATGACCATATCATTCATAATTGATAACTAGTATAATTTTTGACAATGTAGACGACCTCTACTTAAAATAATATTGCTATGATATCATTATGTAGACTTTGTTGGCAGTTATAATTTTTATAACTAACAATAATAATAATTAACATTTTTTTTATAATTTATAAACATATTTTGTTACAATGTTTTGATACTGTCAATAAGTATCTCTATCATTACCAGGTGCTATATTTATTCTATATTATTTATTATTTATTTTATTAGTTGATAGTAGTATTTTAAATGTAGTTTTCTCGTTATATCACTGGATTTAAAGCTACTGTAATTTTTCTTATGTAGAAATTCTGTACCTTCGTATAATTTTACTCTGATTCTTTTCTTATCATCTTAGTAATAACGTGACACAGACGTTGCGATTTACAGACGTTGCGATGGTGTAATTGTGTGTCTTTGTCTTACAGAAACTCTAAAGCTACAGCGTAACGCGGACAAGTACCAGTTCTTGCACGAGAGCCGGTGTTTGCATGCCAACAATGTCGATGACAAATCCTCTTTTATCATCACCAGGGTAAATGTCTGTTCCTGCAATCTGCTTATTAACAGAAAATTGCAATTATATAAAATATGAAACAACATAACACATAGAGCATGTTTTAATAATTTTTCATTTGGCCTTTTACAAAATAATAACTATTATTAATTTATACTTAACAATATAAGCGAAGGTAATATAAATGTAACATATATGAAATTGTTTTACCAATTTTATAAAGAATGTATTTAAATTAATTCACAAAAAAATAACAAATATTGAAAAAAAACACAAAATGTCAAAAACTATTATTTTTTATTTTTTATTATTAATGTGTTTTTACTAACTTAATTATTTTACTTGATTTATTTTCTGCAAAAATAATTAAAAGCAACAAATTTAATCATGACAGTCACGGGTACGATTTTTGCCTAAAATAATTAATGAATATTTAATAATTTAATAATAAATATTTAATAATTTAATCTTAAATATTTAATAATATTTACTAATAATTTAATAATAAATATTTAATAATATTTACTAATAATTTAATAAAATGATTGGCATTTTAAACTTTTGTTTCATACAGGTTAAGTTGAAAAGTTTTAAAAATGCAAGTAACAACAGTTTTATAGAATCTTGGTATTTATATTAATATAAATATACACTCAAGAGCCAAAACATTATGACCACCCCTACATTTTGCAATGAACTCGCCTGGATGACGTGGAAGGCATGTGATCAGATGGAAGTGGTATTTAACTGCTGCTGGAGAGTCTGAAGAATCATTCTTTAACTTACTTCTGTGTGTGATGGGAAAGGCTGCAGATCTAAGCGACTTTGACAGGTGGTCATAATGTTTTGGCTCTTGAGTGTATATATTTATGTTTATAGAAATATCATTTCACTTACAAAATTAATGCAATTTTATGACATCTATTTTTAATGAAATAATAAGAATGAAATACGGCATTTAATAAATATATATAATAGTTACTGCTAATTAAGGGCTCTGCGAATCTTAAAAATGGCAAAATATATTAAAAAATCTTTTCCGTGTAAATGAAATTGAAATTTGTCCTACGAGTTCTGTAAAAACAATAAAATCGCTCATGGTAAATTTGACAATTTTATTAAACTTAATTAAAAATATTTCTGCTTATTACAAAAGAAATCTAATATTCTTTCGTTTATGAGACAGTAGACAAAATGTATACAAGTGCTTCAAGGATTTAAATCTGTTACCATAATCATTGTGAATTTTTGCATTGTGATTAGTGATGATTTTGACATTTCTCCATTCACCATGAAAAAAGAACAGAAAGAAAGATACAGAAAGTACATAGAAAAATTATTGCTCTTTTTCTAAGCAATTCAGGTCTTCTCAAAAGTTTATTCGGATTTGTTTAAATCTACCAAATTAAACACTTTTATTATTATTATTATTTAAATATTAATGAAGTTGCAGATTGAACTAAAAACTGGATCGTTACATGGACAATTCACGAGTCATCACGTGAATTTAACATCACGAAGGAATCCTGAGACTTTATCTCCTGCAAGAATAAGTCAGACATAAACCTATGGAACTTGCCTAGAAATGTTTTAATTGATTTAGCAAAAAAAAAGTTTTAGTGGTAAAAAAAAGGGGAGAGAGATTAGTTTGGTTTATCGATCTACGGTCATTTTGTGCACACGAGGGCTAAACAGACTGGGCCTACAGTTTAAAGTGCATTCCGAACCACTCACAAACATTCATGCCGCCGCCAGGATTCGAACCTGAAATCTGTGATACCAAAGGCAAGAGCACTAGCCATAAGGGGGAGAGAAATCGGATCATTTTACTGAGGATACTTCTTGATTTTTGTGACATGATGGCCAATTGGTTAGCACTCCGACCTTTACCACAGGCTTCAAATTCGAATTCTGACAGTGGCATGGATGTTTAGTGGTTCGGAATCCACGTAAAATTGTAAATCCCGGTCTAATAATCCTAAACTGGCGCGAGAATCCATAGAGCGACAAATCAAACCAATCTTGATCTTTCCTTAATATTATTCAGAGAATAAGTTTCAATTTCTTGTATAGCATCCTTTTGAAAAAAAGGAACATTGCTGAAGAAAGTTCGGGAGACGGATTTGACTAATTCTTTAAAAGTATATAATTCATTAATGATTTACATGCATCTTATTATATGAATGACTTTGACCTTTTTATATTGATGGATCGTAGTTGGTTGATTGTTTTGGTTGTTGCAGAGAGCTTTCGACATGCTGGGCTTCAGTGCGGACGAGACGCTGTCGACGTTCCAGGTGGCTTCCTCAGTGCTCAAGCTCGGAAACGTCCAGTTCCAGCCCCGCGCCAACATGGATGGCACGGAGAGCTGCTCGCTCGTCAACGAGTACGGTAAGATACCCTACTGATACTGTAATTAGTCAAGATCATAATACTGTAATTAGTCAGGAACATAGTACTCTAATTAATCAAGAACATAGTACTGTAATTAGTCAAGATCATAATTCTGTAATTAGTCAAGAACATTTTATAATTACTTAATTATTACAGTACTGTAATTAGTCAAGAACATAGTACTGTAATTAATCAAGAACATAGTACTGTAATTAGTCAAGATCATAATACTGTAATTAGTCAAGAACATAGTACTGTAATTAATCAAGAACATAGTACTGTAATTAGTCAAGATCATAATTCTGTAATTAGTCAAGAAAATTTTATAATTACTTAATTATTACAGTACTGTAATTAGTCAAGAACATAGTACTGTAATTAATCAAGAACATAGTACTGTAATTAGTCAAGATCATAATACTGTAATTAGTCAAGAACATAGTACTGTAATTAATCAAGAACATAGTACTGTAATTAGTCAAGATCATAATTCTGTAATTAGTCAAGAACATTTTATAATTACTTAATTATTACAGTACTGTAATTAGTCAAGAACATAGTACTGTAATTAATCAAGAACATAGTACTGTAATTAGTCAAGATCATAATTCTGTAATTAGTCAAGAACATTTTATAATTACTTAATTATTACAGTACTGTAATTAGTCAAGAACATAGTACTGTAATTAATCAAGAACATAGTACTGTAATTAGTCAAGATCATAATACTGTAATTAGTCAAGAACATAGTACTGTAATTAATCAAGAACATAGTACTGTAATTAGTCAAGATCATAATACTGTAATTAGTCAAGAACATAGTACTGTAATTAATCAAGAACATAGTACTGTAATTAGTCAAGATCATAATTCTGTAATTAGTCAAGAACATTTTATAATTACTTAATTATTACAGTACTGTAATTAGTCAAGAACATAGTACTGTAATTAATCAAGAACATAGTACTGTAATTAGTCAAGATCATAATTCTGTAATTAGTCAAGAACATTTTATAATTACTTAATTATTACAGTACTGTAATTAGTCAAGAACATAGTACTGTAATTAATCAAGAACATAGTACTGTAATTAGTCAAGATCATAATTCTGTAATTAGTCAAGAACATTTTATAATTACTTAATTATTACAGTACTGTAATTAGTCAAGAACATAGTACTGTAATTAATCAAGAACATAGTACTGTAATTAGTCAAGATCATAATACTGTAATTAGTCAAGAACATAGTACTGTAATTAGTCAAGATCATAATTCTGTAATTAGTCAAGAGCATTTTATAATTACTTAATTATTATAGTACTGTAATTAGTTAAGACCATAATACTGTAATTAGGCAAGATCATAGTACTGTAATTAGTCAAGATTAAACAGCAATTTAAAATTTACTTATTCCACGTCAAATCAACGACTATTTTGCAAGAATGGCGCCCAATAAATTTGGTTCATTCTTAGAAATTTTAACAATGATTTCAAAAATATAAATATTTTGTGACTGTTTTTAAGAGTTCATTTAAAAATTTTACAATGTGTTTTTTAACTGTCTCTAATTTGATTGACAAGTGTGAGGATATAAATAATTATAATTTTTTACATATTACTTACTCACACCGAAAAAGATTTTATGATTCTTAAAAAATTATAGTATAATTCAAAACCCATGTATAAGACGAAATGAAAAAATCCTGTAAAATACATTATTTATGCTATTTTGTTATTATTTCTGGTTTACGTTTTCTACTTTTCTGTTAGCCTGCAGCAAATTTCGCCAACTTCAGATTTTTCGTTTTGGCGACGAAGCAACAAACGAACAAAATAATACAGTTCATTTTCATAAAATGAATGACTCATTCCATTTAAAAATAAAAATTTCATAAAATTAGGAAATAATAACTTGTATCATTTAGTAATTTATCACTTGTGCCCGGCAAAAGGAAAGATATTTTTTTCCTGCGAGATCAACAGACCCGTATTCAAGCCGACCTCTGTAGTATAGTTTTAGAAAAAGTTCCGAAAATTCTTCTCTTATACCCGGAAATATACGATTTTATATACCAGAAATATACTATTACTTTTTTTTTTATCCATATCGGACTCTTCGAACTTCTGTAGTACTTCTGTAATTCTGTAGTCTCTAGGATGCAATATCGGCTGCTATCACACTAAGCTCACAAGAAATAGTAAATTCGAATGAACTTTCCGATATAATTACCCTTAATTGAAGAATATATGGGCACCATGCAGTCTGATTAAATGCTATGCTACAATCTCTCTACAGAGTGAGCCATACGTCGATTTAATTGAAATTTGTATTATGTTTATATTATCATGATTAGGACGTAGGGCCTGAATGGCCGAGTGGATAGCGCTCTGGCGCTCAGTACTACAGGTTTCGGGTTCGAGTCCCAGCGGTGCCATGGTTGTTTGTTGTGGTTCGGAATCCACTTTAAAAAGTAGGTCCCGGTACAGCGTTGGGGGCATTGTTACTCCGCGTCCGTGGCTTATCTTCAAGTTACACGCGCCCCCCTAGGTAATGCAAAGTGAGTACGTCTCTGCAGCACTTACCTTAAGGCATCCAAAGACCAAGCTGTCTGTGTTTGCTAGATGCATTAGAAAGAAAGAGAAAGGATGTCAACTGGCCAAAGCAATAAGACCTACCACCTCTATTCAAGCTTTTTAAAAATGTTGAATTAGATTCGAAATTTGAAATAAACAATTATCTTATATTTAATTTAATCGTCTATTTATTTATTTATTGAGGATTGACTTAATGTAAGGATACTTACACAGGGATGTGATGGACGCGAGGCTAACGCCCTGGTGCTTGGTGTCCCAGGTTTCGAGTTCGAATCCCGGCGGTGCCATGTATGTTCGTAATCCACTTTAAACCCGTAGGTCCCGGTCTAATAGGATCGTAGAGCGTTGTGGGGGTAGTGTTACTCGCTTCCGTGGCATATCTTCAAGCTACACGTGCAACCTGGATATGCTAAATGAGTAACATAGTTCACCTGTGCATAAGGAAATGGTCAATACGACCCAGTCCTCGACGTAATTGAAAAAAAATGAGTGCTTACTTGTTTTTACTCATAATTTTGTTGTTTTCCCATGAATTTGTTTGTCAAGACGAAGAGGAAACTATACCTTCTGGGACGGTTTCAAAGGGTAACTGGCTAGCACATATTTTGTTGCAGAAAAATATAGCCAAATCATCCGAATGTCAATGTGGAGACATTCTATCACAGTTTTACCAAGACTGCTCATTGCAGTGGCTGTAACCCAAGCCACCAGAAGAAAGTGAGCTTTCGTTTCATATGATAGCAAGTGAACACGGCAACTAGTAAAATATCCTATCATGTAAAATTTGTATTTGTAATTTTGAGCTTGATTGTGAGAAGATAAACCTAAAAAGTTGTGAAAAAGAATACTTTTAATGGGCTGCAGTTAAGAGCAAATTTATAGTCATTTTCTTTTTCTTTTACTGAAAAAAGTTATTATATATTAGTTAAAAAGAAAATATGATAAAACAAAATTCATTAAATATTTATTCTTTCAAAAAGCAATCTTTTCTTCACAGCTATAAAAACCATCTGCCCGAACATTTCTATGATAAATAAGGTAGAAAAAAATTCGAATTAAAAATGGAGCTCTATTATCAACTGGGTGGAATTCTGTTGAATATCTGAAAGAAATCGATTACTAAGAAATAAATTTGTCCTGATTAATTAACGATATAAAAAAATTAAATTTTTAAATTAATTAAGACTTTGTTTAAAAAAGTATTAAAATGATAATAAAAAATTATTTAAAATATCACAACTAACCTTTTAACATAAAAAAAATATTTTTTTTAATCTTAAAAATATATTTTTTATAACTATTTAAAATAATATTGATATTATTTTTAAATAAATAATATTATTTTTAATATTTTTGTATAATATTTTTTTATTACATTAAAATAGTATATTATTATTATTACATATACTATGTATTATTTATATATATACTGTATAATATTTTTATTACAAAACTTATAAAAAGGAGTTATATTATATAGTGATCTATTTTTAATAATGTATATCTTTATATATCTGTATTATTTGTGTGTAATTTATTAATTGAAGTCAGTGAATTTGCTTGCAAATTCATCATTCTTTTTTATACTTTGTCATCAAAACTGAAAAAGCTATAAGAATCGTAAGTATGTTCAAAATTTATAACGAGTATATCAAAATTTGTAACGATTATACGAATTTTGTAAAAAGTGTCATACTAAAAACTGATAATTACACGACAATGAGGTAAAAAAAATCCAGATATTTTTGAACTAAACATTAGTTTAACTACATGTTGAAACATAATGTTAACATGTTAACTACATGTGAAATAAACATGTATAATTAACATGTTAACTACATGTGAAAAAAACTACATGTTTGGTATATGTAGTTCAAAATTAATAATTAGTTTCAACTTATATAAATATTATTATTTTGGTGACTATAATCAAAATAGATCATTAATTTTAATTTGTGTAATAATTGTTTCTAGCGCACTGGTGCTTTGAGCCACAAGTTTCGGGTTCAAATCCGGAGGTACCATGAATGTTTGAAGTGATTCGGAATCCACTTTAAACCGTAGGTCCCAGTCTAATATCACTGTTGAGCGTAGGGCTGACAAACGTACTCCTTAAAAAAAAACATCTTCTGCAAAGATAGGGAATGTAACATTAGAAACAAGAAAAAGTAAAATTACTATTTGGCATTCTTGCAATTGAAAAAAATTTTATGTGTATGCTTTTCCTGAAATTATGTCAGTTTTCGCGAAATCTGAAATCTCATCTAATTACTTTATCTTTATAACATTAGCGAAAATTATCGCAGCCTTTTCTGAAAACATTCATCTTTCATATGCTCTAACGTTAAAGGACTTGACTCTAAAATGTATATGCAAGCAGAGGAAAATCCCTATCCTAAATCCCTACGTTCTAAGATATACAAAACATTTTTTTTCTTTCCAAAATTGGGATATTACATATCCTTATTACTGAAGGATATGTAAAATGCATATTCATATATTTAAATATGTTAATATTCATATATGTAAATATATATAAAATATAAATAATGTATTTTTTTTCTAATGCAGCTGGCAAAGACTTAGACAGTTGTTTTTGATGCCTTAAGGCAAGCGCTGTACCGATGTTACTCACTTAGCACCACCCAGGAGGTGCATGTAGCTTGAAGATAAGCTATGGACGTGGAGTAACAATACCTTCGCAACGCTCTACGATCCTATTAGACAGGGTCCTATGGTTTAAAGTGGATTCCGAACCACTACAAACATCCATGGCACCGCCGGGTCTCGAACCCAAAATCTGGGATATCGAGCGCTAGCCACTTGGCCATGAGGACCCAAATATCCGTGTATTACATATATTGATATGTAATATACATATTCATATATTTTTAATGTGTAAAATACATATCCATATATTTAAATATGAAAATATTCATATTTGTTAATATCCGTATTTAAATATAGGGACATGTAATATACATATCCATATATTTAAATATGTAAATATTCGTATATTACATACATTGATATGTAATATCCATTTCCATGTATGTAATATAAATATCCAATATTTGTAATACCATTTCTTGAAGTTATCGAAAATGCCATTTTCTGTTGTTTAGTGTTTCAACAATATGGCAGACTCAAAATTCTCTCTCATATGTGAATTTAACTCATTTAACGTTAGAATTTACCGAGAATAACAGGAATACTGCAAACCTTTACGCGAATGTTTTGACGCATAAAAGATGGTTCAGACATCTCTAGAGCGAATGCTATTTATACTATTTTGGAAAGAGTGAATAAAAAAATCAATTTCTCTATTAATGAAAGATCGTCCAATTGTTGAATACAACTTAATATTTTGCTTTAGTGAATTTATTATTAGCCAAATAATAAATTCTTTGAATCAAAATATTAAGCTGCATTGTATGTTTTGTCCGAAATTATGTCAGTTCTGGTAAATCCGAAATCGCATTTACTACTTTATCTTGATAACATTCGCGAAAATTATCGCAATTTTTTCTGAAAACATTCATTTTTCATATGCTCTAACGTTAAAGGACTCTAAAATATATATGCAAGCAGATAATTCTAAATCCATACATTCTAAGATATAGAAAATATTTTTTTTTTCTTTTCCAAATTGGGATATTACATATCCTTATTACTGAAGGATATGTAATATCCCAATATAATATATGGATATCTACATATTTAAATCTATGGATATGTAAAATACATATCCATATATTTAAATATGTAGATATCCATATATGTAAATATCCGTATATTACATATATGGACATTAAGTGGTGGTATTAATCCATGCCAAGGCGGGTTGAAGCTGTGTTGCGCGCCAAAGGTGGGCCAACTCGTTATTGACAGGTGGTCATAATGTTTTGGCTCTTGAGTGTAAATATGAAAATATCCATATATGTAATATTCATATCCATATATTTAAATACGTAAACATCAGTATATTACTTATATGAATATGTAATATACATATTCCTATAATTAAATATGTAAACATCCATATCCAACATATGTAACATGCACATCCAATATATGTAATACCATTTCTTGAAGTTATCGAAAATGCCATTTTCTGTTGTTTAGTGTTTCAACAATATGGTTAAAATGTATTTAACTTATTTAACGTTAATTAAACGTCATTAACTCTTTTTTTAACTCATTAACTCTTTTTAATTTAACTCATTAACTCATTTAACGTTAAAATCTACCAAGAACTTTAACAGGAATGCTGCAAACCTTTACGCAAATGTTTTGACGCATAGAAGAGGGTTCAGACACCTCTGGAGCGAATACTATTTCGGAAAGAGTGAATAAAAAAAATCAATTTCTCTATTAATGGAAAGATCGTCCAATTGTTGAATACAACTTAATGAATTTATTATTAGTCAAACAGCTAGTTAAAAACCGAGTTTTATGAAGCTCTATTGAATGTTTGATTTTTTTGAGAATTTGTTTTGAATATTTTGTGTAAAATGTTGCTTATTTTTGCAGAAGTGTACGAAGTGAGCGAACTGCTGCAGGGAGAAGTTTCCGTTCTGCAAGCGGCGCTCACGCAGAGAACCGTCGAGACGAGGCATGACGTTATAGTCACAGACCTTTCGGCGACGGAGGTACTCCAGCGCCATCTATTGTTCGCTTAATACACTAAATTCTAGTATTCAAAAGAGATTATTTAAGAACACAATGCAAATATGGTATTATAAGCAGGGCCTGATTTAGATGAAAAGAGGCCCTAGGCTATTCCACTTATGAGGCCCTTTCACCTCCATTTTTAAATTTGTAAATTACTTATTATGTTTATTTATTAGTCATATGTGTAGAAATTCTCCTTATTTTCGATTCAGTGTTTTAGTGTTTACTGTTTTTAGAATAGTTTGAATGCTAACAATAATTCTTGTTAACAATTTGAATGTAGGCCCTCTTGATCTTGAGGCCCTAGGCTGAAGCCTAGTTAGCCTATAGGAAAATCCGGCCCTGATTATAAGATAAATAAATTGATTCGCAATGGCAGTAAACGTACTTGTACTTCATTAATAACTATATATATATATATAATTATATAACTAGCTCCATTAATTTTGTTATAATTATTTTAATTATAGCAAAACTAATTTCGAGTTAAAATACATATAAAAATTTAACTATCCTACATACCCTTTTTCCATTTTAAATGTAGCAAGTCAATTGAATGAATCACTAAATAAAAAGTGAAAAATAAAAAAAATACATATAAATACATAACTTCTACCATAAAAATAACGAAATATTATAAGAATACAATAGTAAGTAAATTGTATCACCATTACTAACTTCTTAAATCTAATAATTGTGAAATGTTTAAAATTTTGAGCTGCACAAATATAAACAAACAAGCTATTGAAAATCTGTAATTTAAAATATGTAAGCAATTTAGATCTATAATTCTTTTTGGGAATTTAAATCTTTTATTCATTTATTAAGTAAGATAAATTTATTCATCGATACAATATGATTATAATCAATTCTATAAGTTGTAACCATAATTTTTGTTGTTGTTGTTATTATTGTAACGTTAAAGAAGCAGATAATAAGTCTTTTGAAAATGAACAAACATATAATTATTTAAATTAATATTTCACAAAAATTTTGGAACCAAGAACAATTGATATATAACTGAGGATGATATCCTTAATAAATCATCATTTTCTAATCCTTGGTAAAATATGCATTTCTAAATTTTTATGTATAAAAATTTGAATTTCTATAATTTCTTTTTAAGTATAGCAATGATATTTTATCAAAGCTCATGCTAATTTTTAATAAACGAACTGCTTTTTTTTCTCCAGGCTAACTACGCAAGAAATGCCTTATGCAAAGCTTTGTACAGTCGCTTATTTACTTGGTTGGTTAATAGAATCAACGATACAATCAGGGTAAGTGTTACAGTGATTATCTAAGCCAGGAGGTCGCCAAATTTCTTTAATTATTGACCATCTTTAAGAATTTCTTGGCTTTTTATCAAACCCTTTTATTTTGTTATCATATTATTATAATAAAATGAGCAAAAAATAAAAGATTATGCCATTTTTTAGATTTTTAAAGTGTTTATTGTATGTGTTATTTTGTATGTATTAATTAAGAATTTGTTCTATGTATTGTTATATTGACTTAATGTCAAAGAAATATTTGTTTTTTATTATCTTCTTGACACTATATATTTAATAGGAAGGATAAATAATATATAAAATATAAATATAATTTGGATATCATAATCTGCCTTATATAAAGTCGCTTCAAGCCAAACTCGGACTTCTAGGAAAATATACTAATCCAGTCAAAAAATTTAACTAAAAAGTTAGGAAAAATAATTAAATGAATTTTAAATAGTGTATTTATTTCGCTGTTAAAAACATACAAATTCATTCAAGGTAACCAGAAATCACGACAAAAAACAAAACCAACATAAAATAACGCACAGATCAGAATTTATTTAGACGATTAAGAAGACTATTAAAACTAATTAATATTTTTAATGAATTAGTTTTTGTGTGTAATAATTTTTAGAACTTATTAAACTGTTTAGGCATAGATTAAATCAATTTTACACAAAAACTAAACTAAATATTTACCCAGTTTTGAAAAATTGGGTAAATCTACTCAACTCATTTTTACTTGAAATAGCGTTTTTACGAACTATTTCGTTCAAATGATACCATGCAATTTCAATGGCATTTATGTCTACACTTTGAAGTATGCTCGATGGGATTTCATAATGGAGGACAATTATACCACAGCCAGAAATGCACACTATAAGTTTTAGGTTTCTGATGATTATCCTAATGAAATTCGCCAGTTGTTACCAAATCATAGAAATCTATATGAATAAAACAGTTTTTCTATTATTATCCATTTTTATGAAACAGCCTTCATTAAATTTAACTTTGTAATATATTGAAATTTATCTTTTCTGTTAATTTCCTATCCAGTATAGCATATTACACAAAATATTTTCGTTTTCCTAAATTATTTATAATGATTGCTAAGTTTAAAACCCATTTTATTGTTGTTTGTTATTTGTATGAAAATTAATATTTTGGATTAATTATAGTATGCATTAAAAATAATATAACTTGTATCATTTCACCCCATTTCGAAGTTAATTCATCAAACTAAATACCATCGTTCTAAAATTAAAACTATATACTTCGATAAAATGAGTTAACATCGATAAATTAATTATAGTATTATTTATTAGTATTTGATAATTTAATCAAATTACTCATTTTATTTCAGGCAAAAAGAATAGGTAAAAAGAAAATGTATAGGAATGCTAGATATTTATGGTTTTGAAGTCCTGGAGGTATGTTTAAGTTTTTTTTACAAGAAATTTTGTTCTTTTTACTTAGAAGTTTCTAGTTAATTTTACAAATTCAGTTTTTTAATATTTTTATTAATGTATTTTTTTAATTTATTTTGTTATTGGTTTAAAATTTTCATTGGTGATCATATTTTTATTGTAAATACATGGTTTAACATATATGCATAATATTAGTTATGTATATACATAATCTTATGATATACATGATTTTATGTATATGCATAAGATTTTTATTTAAAACAATCACATAAAAATATAAATGATTTTTTTATTAAAATACAATGTGAACATTATATGCTTTTCTAGAACATTTTAATATTAGTTATGTAGATACATAATCTTATGCATGATTTTATGTATGTACGTATTTTTATTTAAAACAATCACACAAAAATATAAATGTTGTTGAAATACAATGTGAACATTACATGCTTTTCTAGAACATTTTCTAGTACAATAAATATTATGAGAATTGAGTTAGATTAAATCCTTTGGTATGAGTTAGATACATTTAAAACTCTTTAGTATAAGTTAGATACAAGTAAAATTCTTTGATATGAGTTAGATAGACGAAAAACATTGTATTTGAGCAGTCAAATATAAAAGATTTATTGTATATTAAAGAATTAAATATGATTTCTAGTTTCTTAAAACTGGAAAAAACCTTTGAAATAAACTTCAAATGTTTTGTAAAAGCTAATTAAAAATCGCAGGAAAATAAAAAAGATATAAATTTATTTAAAATCTGTATTCATCTATTCGAAAACAATAAGTAATTTTTTTTGTAAAGGGACGATTATGTTTCTGGTACTTCTAGAAAGCAAGGCATTGCAGTCATAAACACGTGAAACTCGTTGAACTATTTACTGCAAAAGCATTTTTCATTTTGATGTGTCATCGCTGACATTTAGTGTTATTAAACTTTAGATCAAACACTTTCAAAGGTGGCATTTTGTGGTTAGTATCCTGTTCCAGGATCCTTGGAAATGTTAGCATCCTGATGGCCAATGGGCTATTGTTCTGGCCATTAGTGCCATTGGCTTTAGGTTTGAATCCTGACAGTAGCATGGATGTTTGTGAGAGGTTCGGAATCCACGTTGAACTGTAGGTTTCGGTATAATTAGCCTAAAGTGTGCAAAAAATGACCGTAGAGCAACAAAGCCAAACCTTGGTAATGTTGGTCATTGGTTGTGTCGTGCCCATACTTTGAGTGAACATAAGAACTTCAATTTGGTTATCAGGTGCAGCTCCAAATTTAGTTCTTTTATATTAGAAACCCAGAACATTTAAAACTCTAAGCCACTTAAAAACATCTTTATTGTCTCTTAACGAAAAATATGTTCCTTGTCTAATAGTAAAACATCCTTGCTGTCCTTTCAAAAACACAGTCTCTTTTCGACAATAATTGTAAAATAGTACCAAATATTTTTGTCGATATCTTGATATATAAGCATGGTAAAATGGTTAGTTGAGTCAAGATTCTCAAAAACATTTCTTATCCATCATTTATTTAAAAAAAAAAAAGTCAGAAAGTACAACATATGTGAATGAATTCTTTTGTTCTGGCTAATTTTTCTCTGACAGTATCAACAATATTTAAATTTTAGGATAATTGTTTTATTTATTCTTTCATGTTATTCACCATACACAGTTCTTTGAAATAATTTGAAGATAAAAACCTTGTTTTTAGAATTTGTCATCAAAAGGCGAGCTCCCAAATTTGCATAAAAATATAGATCTTTATGAAGATGTCAAAAAAATTTCATAAGAAAGCAGTATCATATTTACACATTATCAAAAATGCACTACAAAATATAATGAATTGACGATAATTTGCAACGTAGATTCAGTGAAAAAAAAAAACATGTTTAGTCCAAATCTCTGCTACAAATAGTATAGTATCCTTTCAACAGAAAATTTTTTGGCATTTTATCATTATAAAATTCCTAATAAAATCAATATTTAAAAATCCACTGCCCGACACATAAAATGCTACATCATGAAGATTCGGCCATATGAATGCAAATTTCGTGGAATATGCAGCGGAATAAGTTACGCATATAATCGTAAATGCAAATTAATCACATGATTATAGAAGGGAAAGAAACTGCGTATGAAAGAACAGTCTCTGCATTCTGTCCATTACAGAATCCAGAATTTCAGAAGATATGGATATGGATTAAAATGTTTCAGATTCTATATGTTTCAGAAGATATGGATATGGATTAAAAGATGCCTATACGATGATATGTAAGACTATTCCGACGCTGGATGATTTTACGACAGGTCAATTTGCAGGCTTACGAACTATTGATTGGTCTAAGTTTCATTGCATCATGCAGTATCATTGTTGAAACTCACTTAAATGTGTTCACGGTGCATGGAATTTGAACCAGATGGATCGATGAACGAAATGTGAATCGTCACAAAAGGCTAGGTCATCTTAGATGTACTGCTGGATACAGCATATCATCTTAATATCATCAGATGTACGGATCGACGCATCTGAAAGGAAGCGATGTTGTCTTCCTCAATCAGCTACTTCGATGCTCTGGAGGATGTGCAGGAAGCTGTGGATGCTCCAGTGTATGGAAGAACAGTTTCATGACTATTGGCTAAAAGCGACGTGCACCCAAGGCTTCTTTTGCGAAGACTGCAACGGACGCCAACCCACCGACGTGAAAGATTGCAAACGAGCCACTTCGATTGAATAACACAATTTGATGTACAGTTTGGTGTTTGTCAGATGACGCCGGACACGAGAGAAGATGGTCGGGAAAAGATGGAACCAACCCGATCATTATTCTTGAACGACATATTGCTCTTAAAAGTGGCATAATGGTTTTGGGGGCCACCAGAACAAATCTCCTTTATAGAAAGACAATCATAAGAGGTTCACTGATGTCATAGCGATACATTTGTGAGGTGCTGCAGCCGATTCTTCCACGTTACATTCAATAGATGCAAAATGTTATTTTCCATCAGGGCATCGAGTGGCCACATATAGCATTCTTCAGAAGAAAAGCCAATTGCTTCCTTGGTCCGGTTTCTCTGCTGTTTTGATCAGCACGTTTCCGAGGTCTGAGGGTAGCTGCGGGTTGTCCATATGTATGTAGTGCACTATGAGTGTGGAGCACGTGCCTCTCCAGAGAGCTGAGGATGTGGAGGATGGTTGAAGAGCATATGGACTTCCATCCCTTGGACACTATCTATACGCTTATTGAATATCTGCCTCGTGGGGTTGCTGTTTGCATCACCGTGAGAGGTGGTCCTTCTTCCTACTAAATACCATGTATATTCCATCGTTGAATAAAATTATCTCCTTGTTAAAAACATCATGTATGCATTTTCTAGTTGTGTATCAATTTTCATCACATTCAACCCACTCTTTTATGGTGTTGCCTTTTTTAATGTTCGGGTAATGTAAATCGAGTAATAAATAGCATAGTCTATATTAGATTTTTAAACATTTTTGTCGAACAGTTTCTCTTCTTTAAGTGGAAGGAATATGTAATACACAAATATAGGCTAAATATTATTTAAAGTATATTTGGCATCTATACAATATATAATGTATTTTAATAACATATTTTGCATACTTTATAGTTTTTATAATAATCATACTATTTCTCTATTAAAAATTTTGTTTTGTTTTACAGTTTAATTCGTTCGAGCAGCTCATAATTAATTATTGTAACGAAAAGCTCCAGCAGATTTTAATAGAATTAACGTTAAAAGCAGAGCAAGAAGAATATATCAGGGAGGTAAGATAACGTCTGATTTCAATCAATTTTGATAATTATTTTGGACATAAGTTACTTCTATTTAATAATATTATCTTCAAAACATTTGCTTATTATTGTTATATATGCTTTATTAAAATATATATCTTTACAAATATTAAACTAAAATCACACCTTGTTAATAGCATTATTCCTGAACTTCTGTAAGATTATTAACTTAAGTTAGGAGGTAAATATCTGAGCTTTTTTTGTAAAATAATGTGTTAGTTAACTGGAAAAAATTTTGTAGAATTTTCTATTAATGTTTTTAGATTTTTTGAATTTTAAAGAGCAATTTTCAAGTATCTCTTTGTGATCAATAGAACAAACAAAAGTTTTGATGAAAGAAAAAGAAGTTTGAAAAAAAAAAGAATTCTTGTTAAAAATGGTTACAATGAAATCTTAAAAAAATTCCTATCCCATTGTTTTTTCAATAGTGTAGTTGATTTTTTATATTGTTGTCGATATTTTTATTATAATTGGAAAAATTGTAGTTTTTATAACTTGAATTTTTTAAACATGTGATTTAAGTTGCTGTAATTTGTCCTTTTAATTCCGCAAAAAGAGAATTTTTCAAATATTCGCAAGCAACAATTATGATAATAATTTATAGTAATTGTTAATAGATTGCAAAATATGCATGTTTATTAAAGAATAACTAAGCATAAAATTTTTTCCCCCGTGGATTTTAAATTATTTTGCTTGTGGGTTTTAAATTAATTGTCTCATGGATTTTTACTGCCTTCAGATGTTTGTTACTAATTTTCGAACATAAACTTCTGCAAAGTACCTTCGTACAAGTAACTTTTACTAAGGAGTCAAATTGCTGGCTTACAAACTATAGGTTGGTCTTACTGTGGTATCACAGCTGAAATAGCGATATAGCGACAATTATGTTAAGCTTAAAATAAAGTACATTAATTATTAATTATTGTGATATTACATTGATTACAGCGACAATTATCGTCATTCTCTCTGTAAAATAATATGAAATATTGTTGTAGATTCCTCATGGACATCAATATTAATGATGCTGAATTTCAATGATTCTACGAACATTCTCCTACATAATTTTTTAAATAAATTATTGATCAATAGTGTCATTCCATGTACTGAATAGGCAATTTTTTAAGTATTGGACTGTAGTTGTAAAATAGGTTAGAGCTCTAGTGTTAGAGCTGGTACATAATAAACATGAAATATATTGTTTGGACTGTTGGAAATAAACGAAAACAGAGAGAGTGTTGGACAAGTAATGTTGAAGAAGATTTTGTTCATATTATCCGCGAAAAAGATGTTGTAAGAAGAAAAGAGCAAAAAAAAAAAGGATCAACATTTTCTGGTCGCCACAACAAATGTACCCAATGCTTTACTGATGAAGTTGTTTTGTGTGTTCATCAGTTGCTGAACGAATTTCAAAGTAGTTTGTATTTCTGACTTAATTTATCTAACGAATATTTTATTAATCTAAGGAATCTTAATTTATCTAAAGAATTTTTACTGCCTTCAGATCTTTATTACTAATTTTCGTAATTAACATAAACTTCTACAAAGCACTTTCATACAAGTATCTTTGCTTCGATACTTATTACACCAACAATTACCGTTCACCCTATAGCGTATTTATAAAATGTTATTGTAGATTCCTCAGTGACGGCAATATTAATGTTGCTGAATTTCAGTGAATCTACGAACATTCTCCTACATTATTTTTTTAAATAAACTAATGATCAATAGTGCCATTCCATGTATTAAATAGGTAATTTTTTAAAGTGTTGGAAAGTAGTGGGAAAATAGGTTAGAGCTGGTAGATCATAAACATGACAGATATTGTTTGGACTGTTGGAGATTAAATGCTGGACAACAAATGTTGAAGAAGATTTTGTTTACGTTATCCACAAAAAAGATGTTGTATGAAGAAAAATACAAAAACGGATCAACATTTTCTGGTCTTTACAACAAATGTACCCATTGTTTTACTGACAAAGTTATTTTGTGTATTCATCAATTGCTGAACGAATTTCGAAGCAATTTGCATTTCTGACCTAATTTATCTAACGTATAATTTTATTACTTAACATATTTATTTCTATTGTAGGAATCAAAAATTGTAATGATGTTAAAATCTTTGAAAATTGTACACTCTAACTATGCATTTTATAAGATATATAGTATATTGGAAAAATTAAATTTCCGTGATATTAATTTTTTTAGGGTATCCAGTGGGAACACATTGATTACTTCAACAACGCTGTCATATGTGATCTTATTGAAAAGGTAAAAAAATATACCTTTACACTATATGAAATTAATATTTTTGTTATTCAAAAATTTAAAATGTACAATTATTTCATTACTTGATATTTAGTAGCATATTTATAAATTTTTTGTTTAGTGAAATAAAAATTACTTTTTCCCTATGTATTTTTTGCTGAAAAATTGTCAAATATTTGTATTTCTGTGCATTTCTAGCATCTTCATAAGAATAGTCAAACCAATTTCTGTTTCAAGTTTCTTAGCTTTGAAATTACAATAACTAAAACTAATACAATGCAATACTTTTGTAAGTTATAGTAATACAATACAATACTTTTGTAAGTTATAGTAGTACAATACAATACTTTTGTAATTAATACTGATGCAGTGCAATGCAATACTTTTGTAAGTAATACTGATGCAATGCAATTCAATACTTTTGTAAGTAATACTGATACAATGCAATACTTTTGTAAATAATACTGATACAATACTTTTTTTAAGTAATACTGATACAATACTTTTGTAAGTAATACTCATACAATGCAATACCTTTGTAAGTAATACTCTTACAATGCAATACTTTTGTAACTAATACTGATACAATGAAATACTTTTGTAAATGATAGTGATACAATACAATGCTTTTGTAAGTAATAGTAATGCAATGCAATACTTTTGTAAATAATACTGATACAATGCAATGCTTTTTTAAGTAATACTGATGCAATCCAATACTTTTGTAAATAATACTGATACATTTTTTTGAAGTAAGTAATACTAATAACAAAGTTTAAAAAGTTTGATACAGAAATCAGCTATTTGAAATTAATGGAGTATATGTACACAGTGTGTGATGAAGCAAATGACATGTGTGGATCTGAGGAGAAACATAACGGTGTGTTTGTTCTTTGCAGTCCAAGAATGACCTTGACCTGTCCTTGCAGAACCACCACGGCATCCTGGCTCTGTTGGACGAAGAGTGCCTTCGGCCGGGCCCCGTCAGCGACGAGACCTTCCTCTACAAGCTGACGCAAGCCTGCCAAGACAACCCCTACTTCGAAAGCAGGGGGTGCAGAAACTTCGTCGCAGATAGCACCCTACCCCACCACAGCTTCAGAGTCAGGCACTACGCGGGCGCAGTGAGTACACTTGCATTCGAAACGAATTACAAACGTATTACGATAATAAAAAAGTTAAGGGAAAAGATAGCTTTATTATAAGGTCAGCTCATATATGTGGGGTTTCTTACTATGCACTGCACCGCGCTAAAATACTATAGAGCAGTCTTCAGATTTTTTGTTTCCATCAAAAGCCGTAAAAACTGTTAAACACTATCAATAGATTTTCTCATTTATCTCTGATTTCAATAGCAGCCTGATGACCAATTGGCTAGCTCTCTGACCTTTGGTATCACTTCGAATCCTGGCGGTGGCATGGATGATTTTAGAGGTTCGGAATCCACGTTAAGCTGTAGATCTCGATCTAATTACCCTAAAGTGTGCACAAAAGAACCGTAGAGCGACAAACAAGGCCAGACTGATTTCAATAATACAATCTTCATTGTCATACAATAAATCTTCGCTTAACTATAGCAAATATAAGTAAAGGATTCTTTTATCGAATCGCATAGCTAGTTCTGAAACACGATGCTTTACTTTTAAGTTGCAATTATCTAGCGATATATTCATTACAGTTTGTTTCCTTTTAAGCGCAAGTTTCAAGTTTTTTTTTTTTTTTTTTCATACACATTTCACTGAAACACTGCATTAACACATGAAAAGTTTTCTGCAGGAATAATTTTATTTTCATTAATTAATGGTAATAGTAGAATGATCATAACTGTATCAATAATTCTTCTGAGTGTCACCAGAATGAGAAATGACGAACAGTTAAGATATATCGTTATTATAATAGGACTAGTTGAGATCTCTTCCTCATGACATCAGAGGAAGGAAACATCTTAACAGTTCTGCTGTTCATTGGAAATTCTCACTTTTACCATCAAAGTGAGAAAATATTTAGACGTCGTCTTTTTCGTTTTTCATTTGTGACATTAAGAATGAAAAATGGAGGAAAAAACAGCAGAGAATTTCTTACTGCGGTGTGAATACTCATCTCACTTTTAGCATCAGAGAAAAGAATAAAAATTATTAATAAAACGTCTTGTAATCTTACTAAGTTTAATTCGACTATACACGTGCATGCCGGAGGAAGATATTGCATACCTATGCATCTGTAGACAAGATCTTCATCACTTGTGTCAGTGTACTAAGATTAAGACATCTGTATGCAGGGTCTATCCATTACTTTCTTTCAATTATGCAGGGTCTCCATCACTTGTAATTACTTTCCTTCAATTATGCAGGGTCTTCATCACTTGTATCCATTACCTTCAATTATCTACAGAACCTACTTCAGAAAGTTCCTGTCATTTATACGAAACTAACCTTAGAAAATTCTGTAGACCTAAAGACTCTTGCTTTATTTTCATGAAAAGTTACACCGAAATTGAATACAATAAAATTTTACAATGCAATCATTTAAAAGGATGAAATGGAAATACAGTCTACGTTCAATAGGTAATAATGTATTCCCATCATATGAAAAACAGTAATAGATAAATATAGAATAAATACATATAAATATTCATGAAAATGAATACAATATAATTTCACACTAGTTAATTCACAAAACAAAGCTAAAAGTTTTATCTAAAATATGGCATTAAATGCTCATTTATTATTAATTTTCAGGATGGATCCATTCATAAAAATATCAATTTTATCCATTAAACCCATTTTTTGTCTTTTGCTTGTTTTTAAAAGATCAAGAATAAAGTCTTTTCTTTACTATGAACTTACTTCTTTGACAGAGTTTTGAACTTTCTTTCTATTTCTAAAAAATAAAAAAAGTGTTTTTGAGTACATTGTTCGCTCTTTCATTTATTAAATCAGTGTGCAAATAAATTTCTTATTACAATACATTTGTCTTCATTACCATCTATAAAAAAATGCCCACATGCTAAAGAATCTATACTATCTTATACTATCGGTTTTAAAAAATTTTTTGAAACTGTATAGTGATAATCCAATTTTATTTTGAACAAATTATTTTTAATTCGTGGTTTTCTTTTTTTTTTTTTTTTTTTTTTTATGACAGTATTTTGCTTCTGATTCAAACAAAGTTTTTTTTATTATTTCCAATGGCAAAGGAAGGGATAATACAGAATAACAAAAAAAAAAAAAAAAAAGAAAATCTACACTAAAAGAGTTCAACAAAGTTGACCGAAGTCATTGCCTTAAGAGTTCTCTAGCTTAAAAGTATCTCGATGACTCGATTTCGCTATAAAATACCAAACAACGATGGAGATGAGCTCGATTCAATAGTTCTGCCAAATCACAAAGAGGGTAGTTTATTTGGTCGAAAATCCCACCTGCGATGTAAATGTTCACCCAGACAGTCATGATCTATTAAAAGGCAGAACTGAACAACGGCTGCACGACGTGGGCCGCTTGGAACTGAAAGAAGATCCTAACTATCCATTGCCTTGTGAGTATTTGATCAAGTAAATGCATTTCTAATCTATTCTATTTGATATACAGCCTTTTAGAATAGTAATGGTAATGTTGAGCATCTTGATTAGAGCAATCTGGAACCTTTTCTTGCAAAGAAATCAGCCTGTTCTATCCCAAAAACTAAACAATGCCCAGGTATCCGCGTACCTCTTCCCCAAAGCCAGCATTCGCAAGTAATTCCGACTCTGAAAAACTTCATGTGTGAATTATATCAGTTATTTTTGATTAAGACAAACCACCAGCATTCTATTGCACGACATGCAGGCCAGCTGGACGACGGCCAGTATAGGTTTATCATGTAATACATTTTTATACATCTCAAAACTAAAGCTTACATTACTTTTTTAAACATTATAAGATATCTAAATCATTACTTATAAGACTCTTAAAGACATTACTCTTTTAACACATCTAGTAGTTACTCTTATAGTGATATCACGCCTAAATGCATTTTACATTTTAATTAAAAATATTATTTAAAAAATTTAAATATAATATATATTAAATATAATTAAAAATATATATTTAAAAATTAAATTTCCGATAAATTCGTAAGAAAGGTTTCGCACTTCTGAAGTCCCAATTCCCCCTCCCGTTCGAATCATCAGATATATGGCTGTCTCTTTCCAAACTCAGTAAATCCAAAATACTTTTTAAATTTTCCCTTAGACCTTTGTAAACATCTCTGGTTTGTAAATTCATTTATAAATAAGCGGTATCAGTGTATAAAATCACATTTTGTACCATATTGAATATTTTGAAATCACATTTTTAACCATAATAAGATTTAAAGTGTGAGTAGTATAGTTTAAATATCTGCAGTTTTGTAAGCTCAAAGCATAAAATCAATGGTAATCGGCTTATCTAAAACTAAGTTTAGCTATTTCATTTGAAAAACGGTTAAACTATCATTGATGGGTTCAAAATAATCCAATAAAGGACTAAAAAAGATTTTTTCATCTTTTAATTGTTAACTTGTCTTTGATAAAGATTTTGCGATGAATATTGATCGTTGTTCGATCAAAAAACGCATTTTTCATTTTTAAAAAATATGAGTTTTGAAAATTGTTCTTTATTGGCTACTATTCTCTTTTGGTTATTGAAATCTGTATGATATTTGTCTGAACGCTAGAATTCGGTTTATTTTAGTTAAAATCATACCTTATTCAAAATAAAATTTTAAATTCAAATAAAGAGTTACATAATTTGTTTTGGGAAAAAATTATATGTTAATTTTTACTGGGAATAGTACTTTTTTAAAGAGCGCTTTAGAATAATTGGATGGCATATCGTAAGTTATTAGAACATGTTTAGGATCTAGAGAAAGATCATTATGTATGTTGTAAAGATGTTTTTGGATAGGAAAGATTCACTTCTAATGTTTAACCGATATTGGTATCTTTATCGAATTCCAAAACACTAAATCTCGGTAACTGTTCAGAATAGAAATTTCTAACGGTAGGAAATTGGCTCATTGCGAAGCCATTTAAATAATTAGCATCGAGGGGTAAAATGCAATTGGTATATAATTTTTCAGCGCTATTTTCTGATTGGTAAGAATTGTTTGCTATAATATGTCTTCGTCATAACAAACGAACACCTCCTCTCATGCTCTTTTCAAACCATAGATATTCATTTTTAAACCTGTATTCCATGTTAACTGATCGTTTATTGTAAAATGAACGGGACCTAAATAAGATTGCATAGAAGCGATAATTACGATTGCATAGCGATAAGAATATTTCTGACAAAATAAAAAGGGCAACGTTCTGATAAGTTTAAAAATAATTACTAAGTGTCTTACATTCAAAAAACATATAATATATGAATATGTACACGGATATGTATACTCGTACTTCGAATATGTTAACTCATAATCGATATCTGAGACAGAAGAGTCTGTCAAAATGTTAAACATCTTTTCTAAGGTATGCATTTATCCTTCAATTTTTCTATGCAATCAAAATAAGAATATGGAAATGCACATTTTCTATGTAAGCTATATTTCATTTTAAAAAGCTGTTAAACATTTCAAATGGATGATTTGATTGTTTTGAATTTTGAATTTAAGTTTCAATAAAAATATCTAAAAATTAATATCATTTTAAATTTTCCATGTTTACTGGGACTAATTCAATACATTTAGCGATATTTGACGGAATACTCTTTAGTATTAAATGATCCTCATAGTTTCTGGAGTTGTGGATTATTACTGTGAGGAAGTAAGTAACTCGATAATTTAGATTATATATCTGATAATCAAGACCATTTATACGACACGCACCACAATGGCATTTACTTGAACACTTCTCAGACAGAAATTTTTGTTACTAATATGGCAAATCTGAGGATCGTGGCAATCATCTGTATGGGAAATTAGAGACATTATGCTATGTATTTTCGCCATGAGCTTATCAGAAAGATATTGTAATGTTTCAAAGAAGTTCACCATAGCATTTTTATCTACGTAGAATTCACGAAATATTAATTTATCATTTGCAGCAGTTTCAATTATGGAATAACTAACAACTCTTTTGTCGTTTAACGTGAACTTACGCGTTTGCAGATGGTAGGTTGCCACTAACTTTTTTCTGTTAAAGATTCGAAATCGGCGAAGATGCAAAAGCATTTAAACATTTTTAAAGCATTTTAGTTAAATTGGTAAACTTTTAGACTTAGTTTTCAATTCACTGAAACTTTTTGTAGTTAATTTTGAATGCATAAACTTTTATGCTTGCCAAAAATATTTAATCATTGAACACCACCTAAAAAATGTTTGCAAAAATGGAGAATACCATTTTTTATTATTCATCAAACAACTGAAATTAATTATTAGAAAAAATTATAGTCATAAAAAATAAATCAATTTTTGTGTCCTTATTTGTCTTAGAATTGACATAAACAGTAAAAGTTTCTTCGTCAGTATATCCAAATACATTAAACTTAACTAGTTTAGCCCTTCAAATTCTTTTTTTTTTTTTCAAAATTTAATTAGAAAATTTAAATTTTAAATTTTAAAATGTTTCAGAACTTTATATTTCTGGGCTGTCGATGCTAAGAAGCAAAAATGCTATATTTATATATGCATCTCCTCAAAACATTCGGACTCTTCTTTATAGGTCACCTTTAAGGTGTTAATAACTACAAATATTCCACGTGTAAATTTTATACTGAATCCCACCTTGTCTGTCAACCTACGTTCTCAGACTAATGTCTGCTTCTACAATAGCATGTTAAAAATCCCTACTTTTTTGTTGATTGTCTGCCACTTGTGCTTTTTTACCTTGTCTTGGCATTTCGATCTCTTGACGAAGTTGCAACCTACACTGTCTGGGATGAGTTATATTCTTGTTCAGTTTCTTACTATCGTAAGTTTCTTAGAAAATAAGTTCTTCGATTTTGTTGACAAAAACTTCAAATTACAAAAAAATAAAAATATGTACAATTCACAAAATTATACACATAATCACAAAACAAAATTTAAAATTTGCAAATGAGACACAAAAACTCATCAACCAAATGCAGAAGAATTTGTTAATATTTAAATAGACAAAATTATTCGAATGGGAAGTGTTTATGATAGCAATACTCACTATGAGAGGTAGACTTGGCAGTATTTATCTATAGTCTAACTCTAGCGTTGTTTTTATCAAATAATACGGAGTTCTTTGAAACATTTATTTATTAAGTATAATTATTAGTTTTGACGATAAATAAAAACAAAAATTAATTTTCAACATTTTATGAATAGTTCCTCATCCTCGATAAGTAGGTTTCCCGAATTCGTTTAAAATGTGGTATATCAAAAAAGAATGTGCGCTTGGGTGTTTAGAAAATTGTGTTGTGCATTTCAGGTGACTTACTCCGTGACGGGTTTTATTGACAAAAACAACGACATCCTCCACAGAGACCTCTCCCAAGCAATGTACAAAACAGATCAACCTCTACTCAAGACACTATTTCCCGAAGGTGAGTTCACAAGATTCAAAAACTTCATTCCTCCTTTCGTCAAATAAACAAAATCTCAAGATAGTTTCATTGTTTGTTATGTAAGTGCTACTTGCAACACTCTTGTCACCTCAAATCCGAAAAAATATCTCCTTTAGAATGGTGTAATACGTTCCGTAACTGAAAATTGATAAAGAATCTCAAATAGTTGTTCATAAGGGAAAAAAAAAACATTTTAATAGTTTTGTCAAGAAAGATTTAAATCATGGCTGGATGTTTCAACGTCCAGTCATTACTAAATTATTAATGTAATAATGTATCGTATCGTATTCAGTATAATATATATCTATATATTCAGTAGTAGATATTGGAACGTCCAAATCAGTAAATATTTCTTGATAACAAACTCTAATGAAATAATGTAATGTATCGTATTTAGATTTATACATTCTAATAAGCATAAAAACAAAACTATCATGTAATTCTCAGACTATATTAATATAATCCTTAGCAGGAGGGACAAGACAATTATTGCATTGTACTTAATTTCATTATTCTTTATAATTTCTTTGCTTTGTTAAATATATGCATAATCTTTTAAGATTAGATAATAAAGGAAAAAAATATCTAAAACAAAGAAAATATTTTCTTGGTCTCATTAAAATATTTTTTATATAAGGAGCTCTTGATTTAAGTATGATTTTAATAAGGATAATGATCATGAAAAGTTTTAGATAACGAGAAAGTATTAAGTAACCGAATCATTCATAGGTGCTTATCTTAGAATATTCTAGGAATATATGAAATTACCAATCATTATTAGTTAATAAATCGCTTTTGTATTCGAGGGAATATATATCTTTAGAGTAATATTAACCATATTAAAACTCCTTGTATTTTTGCGGCCTGAGGGCAATTGTTTTTTGGCTTGACTATCAGACCTCAAAAATAGCAATTAGCCAACTTTCTTATGCAATATCCGCAAACATCGGTTAACAGCATAACTTCTCTGTGGCCTGATGACTAGCGCTCTGGTCTTTGTTACCGCAGGCTTCAGGTTCGAATTCTAGCAGTGGCATGGATGTTTGTTAGGGGTTCGGAATCCACGTTAAACAGTCCCGGTCTAATCAGCCTAAAGTGTGCACAGAATGACCGTAGAGCGACTAACCAAACCAACATACATAGTGTCAAAATCAATATTATAATATCAAGAAAAAAAAACAAAGATTTCTAAAATAGATGTGTTCCCAAACGACTCTTTCAGGCAATCCTCGGCGGACGACCCTGAAGCGCCCCACCACCACTGCCACTCAGTTCCGGATCTCTCTGGGTGCCCTCATGAAAAGCATCCAAGGGCGGAACGCACTCTACGTCAGATGCATCAAGGTAATAGGACCGCTTTAAATTTTTCTTTCTGTTTCTGTCACGTTTTTATGAGACTTTTTATATAAAAACTAGAAGAACCCGGTATTCGTTGTCCTGCCAAAAAAAAAAAAAAGGCCTTATAGAAAATTGCATATAGCGAATATATTCTACATGTTCCGATATAGGTGCATACTAATTTTCATGGATATCGTTTGAACTTTATATCCAGAAGAACCCGATTGCAGCGCCACTTACCGGGTTCAATTATGGATTTAAACCACCTAGGGGCACTTAAACATACACGAAAAATTTCATCAAAATCCGTCCAGCCAATGAGGAGGAGTTCAGTGACAAACGCATGTACAGAAGTATTATATATATATAAATATTGCATTAAAAACCATCCTATTTTATAGCGAATCAAAAGCAGATAAGTTCAGTGTATGAACACTACAATTTTGCTATATAAGAAAGTACTTATAACAAAAAGATGCTTTATAACTGGGTCAATTAAATAAAAATGACACTGAAAATTGTATACATTTCATGCATACTCATTACACCTAATTTTTCAAGATATTTGAAATTTTCTTTTAAATGCATTCAAAGATCTTCGTTTTAAAATTAATAAAAAAGTTGGTTAATGTAAGAGATTTTTTAAACTTTTTATTATTATGTTTCTTTCACAGTATATATTTTAAAATTTTCTACATTATTTGCATATTCATTCAAATATTAATTTAAACAGTTTCTAATTGAAGCATTTAAAAACATCAAATCCAATAATCAATTTCTATAAATAATAAATGTCTGTTAATTAATTACAATCCAACATTTGCTCATGAAACTATTATTTTTATGTGCCTTTTAACTATTATTATATATAAACAGACATTTTTATAATGCAATCCAATGATCTTTCCCTTTTCAGCCAAACGAGCTCAAGCAACCCATGATTTTCGAAATGGCTCTCGTCCAGCACCAAGTCAGGTATCTCGGGTGAGTATTAGTGAATAGACCAGGGGTGTCGAACCCGCGGCCCGTCTTGAACATTTTCGTGAGATTGAACACATTTTGACAAAATATATTTATTTTATAAGGGCCAAAGAAGTGAAAACCAATGTGTTAAAAACTACAGTATGTGTGCATCCCTATATTCAAAAATTAACTATCGAAATTATGAAAAAAAATGAACTTTGATTTTAAAATAGTAATATTCTTGGAATATAGGACAGATATTGCCTGTTTTTATTTATGAGTTCGTAGAATAATTAAATTATATTTTGCGAACTCATAATGAGCGGAGAAACAAATATGGCACTAATAAAATAAATATTTTTTAATGATTTCATTTTTTTATTTCATTTATATTTATTTATTTTTTTTTATATTTCATTTATATTTATGTATTTTTATATTTCATTTATATTTATGTATTTTTTATATTTCGTTTTTAGTGCTATATGTTTCTTTACAATGTGCGTTTGGTTCATCATTATTATATTATCTATGTTTACATGTAATAATAGTAAACACAAAACTAATAACTCATTATGTTTCAATTGTTCACTCTAAGAAGATGTTTATAATGGGTCTAAATCTAATATTGGGATATATAATTTTATATGCGGTCCGCGGAGTTGTGATGCATTTCCAAAGTGGCCCGCAAGGTCATTTGAGTTGGCCACCCCTGGAGTAAACTCCTTCTTATCTCATCCACTTTAAAATCCGTTTTTCCCCGTGTATTAAAATCCCACCCGTAGTACGCCATCCAATTGAAATCTAAACTGACAAAATTTTAGACTTCTGATTGGTTATCGTTCTAAAACTTGAGAATTTATGATCCGGTGGAAATAAACCTTTATGCTTGTTTCCACCAGATACTAATCTTTTACGCCATTGAAATTCAACCAATCAGAAGCCTGATCTCTCATACAGTCCGATGAGAGACACAATGGATAGACACTTACTGTATAATGAGAGAAACTTACAAAGGACAAATACTTACTGGATGATGAGATATCATAATTGTCATTTCTTGCAAAGTACTATCATTCAAAAAAGAAGTGATTGCATTGAATTTGAACTGTTCTGCATACCAAGTGAGCATCTTACCAAGTGGTGTGGCTTTTCCTTTAAAGACGTTATTGTCCTCAGCTCATGAAACTGCCGCCTGGTGGCCAAGTGGCTAGCACTCTGTCCTTTGGTGCCTCAGGTTTCAGGTTCGAACCTTGGCTGGGGTGGATGTTTGTAAATAGTTCGGAATCCACTTTAAACGGTAGGTCCCGGTCTGTTTAGCCCTCGTGCGCACAAGATGACCGTAGAGCAACAAACCAAACACCTACACACTCAGGCTATTGATTGGCTGATATTCTGCAACATGCAATCTTAATTGAGTATCCATCTTTGCTATGAGAGTGAATTCTTATGGTGGATGTTCTCCTTGTTGACAGGTTGATGGAGAACGTGCGCATGCGCAAGAGCGGCTACGCCCACCGGCAGGACTACGAGTCGTTCCTGCAGCGCTACAAGATGCTCTCCCCCAACACGTGGCCCACGTGGTCCGGCCTGCCCGTGGAAGGGGTCACCAACCTGCTGAGGTTCAGTCCCGTCCACAACTCAGACTACTGCTTCGGCAGGACCAAGATCTTCCTCAAGCACAGCAAGACCGTGAGCTCTTTTCTTTTTTTTGTGATTCCTTCCTTCTGCCAAAAAGTGTTTGTTGTCTCACAGTGTTGTTGTTAACCATCAAGTTGATGTGCAAATTTAACCTTATTGTTGTTAATTTACAGTAGGTTTAAATTTAGAGCCCTCTAGTTTCTGCTATTGATTCCTATATGAAAAATATTAAGAAGCATTGTATAAAAACTTCAAATATTTTTCTAATTTGTAACTTAAATTATAAGAAAAATTGTATAAATAACTTGTACTGGTGAATATTTCAGCGGATAAATGTTTTAAATGCTTATTTAAATTTCATTTAAGTGTGACATGAACAATAATATACAACAAAGCTGCTTATGTATTTTTTATATTTCATTGCTTTGCTACGATACTCACTAGGCTTTGTATTGTAGCTGATAATATTTGATTCATATTTACTATTCGAATGACGCTTCGCTTCATTCTATGCGATTACTTTGTCACCGATCTTAATATATATATTGTGATAGAGAAAAAAAACGTTCAGTCACTATAACTGTCTGATTAAATTTTAATACTACTTATCTTTTAATCGAAACTATTTCTCAATGGAAAAAAATAATTAATTTACGAATTTAAAACGATTAATTTTGTCTGATCGACCAATAAAGATATTTTAATTATAAACATTGAATAAAAACAATGAAATATGCGAAGGAATTTCATGAATTATAGCAAGATTAACATAATAAAAATACGTGATTAAATACAAAAAATTAATATAACGTTAACAAATTTCATATGAATAATAATTGTATGCAAAAACTTTTGTGAGAATTATTTAGGCTACAAAATGTTCTTTTCCAATTTTTTCAAGATTTGAAATATATTATACCTAATAAACTATACTGTATTCAGTTGAGCAACTTGATGTTTTTTACATGTTGTACTCTTCAATTATCTTCATTTCCATACCTGGAATTTTAATGAGAATCACACATACATAATCATAATTCTATATAGTTAAAATAGATTAATACTGATATTGTTTTGTATACATATAAATACAGAGATTGTATTAGATCAATACAAATCAAAAGATTTTTTTCTATTACAACTTTCTGTATGACTCATTTTGTTTGCACAGAAATCAGAAGTGTAAGAATATTTTTATTATTATTTCTTTTCAACTTCCAATATGAACTTTTTTTATTTTATTAATAAGTGTAAAAATTTTACTTTAAAATTTCAATTTAAAAGGAAAACTTATTTCCTCTTAGATCCCTGGAATATTTTTTTAATTAAATTAATTCCTCGCGTTTCAATTTTCCTCAAGACTGCAAACTAATTCTCAAAGCTATAAAAGAATCTGTTAGCCATCAACGATATTTTAACAGCTTTGGAATTGAAATCACTTTAATATATAGTATTATATTCAGTTATTTGAAAGTTTAGACGTTGTTAAAATTTAATATCTTATAAAGATATTTGAATAGACTTTTGTATAACTTGGAATAGTTTAACTTGTTTTCATTGATTGAGAACTTCATTTCATTAACTCGTTGTCTGTAGCATTCTTAACCTTAAAATAAATATGTTTAATGCACATGAGTAATATGTGTGGCATACATGTTTTTATTGCTTCATCTTTCAGTTATTTAAAAATTTAGTCATTGTTAAAATAATATCTTACAGAGAGATATGAATAGGCTTTTTTATAAAACTTCGAATAGTTTAATTTGTTTCACTAATTGAGAGCTTTATTTCATTAACTCATTGTTTGTGCCCCAGATGTAAGACGAATTATTTTTTTCAAAAACGCTTTATGTATTCTTTCAAATTTATTTCGTTGCCTTCAAAGTAATCCCCTCCGAACACAATGCACTTATGCCAACTTTTTTCCAATCCTCAGTGCATAATAAAAAATCATCGGCTCGACGATTCACGTAGAATCTATTCAATCGACTCAAAATGGTATCCCCGGAGTGGTCTTTTGAGTTTAGGGAGAGCCAGAAGTCGCACGGTATGAATACGGTGGTTGTGGAACGGTATGGGTTTCATTTTTGGCGAAAAAGTCACGAAGAATCAATGCAATGCGAGCTGTCTCATTGAGTGTTTTCGGTACCAATCGAGATCAATTTGAGGCCCAAAATGAAATTGACCGATCGTTTTGAAATTCCAGCATCATCCGCAAGGTCTCTAATTGTAAATCGACAGTTTCTAAGCACCAAATCTTTAATTTTTTGGACGGGAGCTTCGCCAGTTGAGGTCGTCTTCAACACGTTATCTGCCTTCTTTGAACTGTTTAGACCACTTCTAAATATTTCTTTCCGTTATGGGAATGGCCACCGAATGCCTTTTGCAACATTCTATACGTTCCGCAAACAAAATTTAATGCAAGTTCTTTGCTGAATTAAATCAGGCATTTCAAAAATCGCCGAAATCAGTTTTAGCGTTTCACAAAGCCAAGCATAACTCCTGAATATTTTGATGTGCAATTTCACACAGATATCAAGAACAGTGCCAGCAACCTAAAAAAAAAAAAAAAATTGAAATTCCATAAGCCCCGAGAATTTTAAATTGAAAATTGGTCTTACTTTTTTGGCAACAGTAGTATGTTTAATGCAGATGAGTAATCTGTGTGGCATACATGTTCTGTTCATCTTTCAGTTGTATGAACTGGAAAGGTTTAGACAAGAAAGTCTGCATGACTTAGCCACACTGATCCAGAAGGTGTTCCGGGGCTGGGTCCACAGAAGAATGTTCCTGCAGATGAGGCGGAGCCAGATTATGCTGGCCACCAACTATCAGGCGTGGAAGGTGAGCATCTGCCTTTTTTCTGCAAATATACAATTATACATATTTTTCTGTGTTTGCTCATGTATTCAGTTTTCTCTAAATGTTTTTCTATGCTTTGTTCACTTTTATTTTTCACGCTTAATTTTCTCCAACATTTAACCTTCACCAATTTAATAAATCAATTGACTGCAACGAAAATTTTGATGTTTATCCTATTTTATAATATTTTAAAACAAATTAAGAACCAAATTAATCATAATTGATTTCTTCCTAAAAAAACTTTTCAAATCTTGTCCACAACAAAATTTATAAATTAATTCACTCTTTTTATTAATTTAACAACACTAAAGGAATAAATAGCAAATAAATATATTTGGAAATAAACTTTTCAAATGTTAATGCCTAGTATTATGAATGTAATGTTTAATATAAAATTTTCAAATATATATAATGTTTAAAGGCTTATTTTTTAGTAAGTTTCATGAAAAATACTTAATATTTATATTTTTAAAAAATTCAATTGTATATTGTAGAAAAAAACTAATTTTGCTAAGGTTTCTAATACTTTAAAATTAAAATCCTTCATCCAACATCTATAACCATCTATTTATTATTGAATTTTTACGCTACATATAAAACAACATTGTGAATTTTCAAAACGTCATGCTAGATTTTCATAATTTGTACATATAGATTGCATGCAATTAGAAGATAGCTACATTGTACCAACCTTTAGAAGAAGTAGTTGCTGTACTGCATGGTTTAAATGAATATGTTTGGAAGTAATGGCGATTTTTAAGCACTAAATTGTGACTGAATTAAAACGAAATCTCAGAAAAAAATTATTGCCATCAATATAAATAAAATTAATATTGTATCAAACTAATTGGTTTGGTGTATAGAATTTTTAACAAAATATTATTGCAGTTAACTTAAAATAGATTTTAATTAAAACTCGATAAGAATCACTGAAACAATAATTGCTAAATTCAATTCCCTAAAATAAAATTTGAATTTTATTACTCTTTATTATTTATCAAGAAAACCCATAACTTTTCAACAAATTGCCATAATCTTCGAACAGTCAAGTTCCATTTTTGGATGTATGGTTCAGATATCTAGAATAATATTTTTTTTTAGTCTTTAAAAACTTTTATATACCAAGATGATACGAAGGATAATATGAAAATAAAAGTTACAAATAACATTAAAAATGATCCTGATGAGAACAAGTAATATAAAAAAAATTTTAAAGTCAATTCCTACTTTTTTTCACTCCATTGCAGAAAAGTCCTTTACAAATAAAGTTGAAATTTTCTTCTTATATTTGGCGCCATCTATTGGTGGATATATGCAACTTAAATCTAAAATTAAAATTAATTAATTAAATTTAATTAATGAATTAATGTTTGAAAACTGTGCACTACAAGTTTTAAAAATGCATTTGAACTTGAGTGGAGGAATAAAAAGTCTTTTTTAACAATTGAAAATTTGAACAAGATATATATAGGGAGAGTAGAAATAACTAATAGTAGAAATAGAACTAATAGTAGAGATTTAAAAATGTACCTGGTGCGCATGCTATCGTTTTCCTTTCATCGACATTGTGGATTTAGTGTGGCTACACAAATCCACAATCCGCTAAATATGATGAAAAAATGCAATTAAACCTTTATATTACAGCCCATAATTCATAATAAACTGCTTTTGCAGTTTTTACACAATGGGTAAAACATATCCTAATAGTTATTCTAAATTTTTCTTGTCTTTTTTTTTTTTTTCTTTTTTTTATGCCTACGCCTCACAGAAATGCATTCTATATTATTACCCCTTTTTGACTATTCCCTACTGGCCCCAAACCTTATTTTGATAAGATAATATTGTGGTTATGGGAGGATAATAAGGTAGGGGACAATATGAATTACAATGGATTAATATAATAGTGCTTAAACTCGCCATAACGCAGTGAGTGGTTGGTGGTGTGTGCGCGTGCGTTGCTAAGTGGCTTCAAAAGTGCAATGTGGTGTTTTACTGTCTTGACCCAAGTTTTCCGTGGAACTCGAAGAAGGCGGAAGCTCGTGCCTGTCTCGCAGCGGACCGACCACTCTCTGGGCCTTCTTACGTCATCTGGGCCGCCTACCCAGGCTGGAAGGTGAGATCCTGCACACCCAGTAAACGAAAACAATCTTTCATTTTCGTCTCATATTTGAAACCCTTTTCTTTGTTGGATGCACTGCGTTTTGCAGTTTAATGAATGCCGTCCAGAAATGGCACATGGTTATTCTCAGAGCTGACAGAAATTTAAATCTCCTAAGCAAAAATTTATGAATATCTTCACACTATAACAAATTTAAATTCCTAAGCAAAATGTAAAAAATCTTCCAATATTATTTGAAATTGAATTTTGGTGTGGTACATTATTTTTTAATAATAAAATTATTCTCCAAAACACTTAAAAATTTATAGCAAATTTATGTAAATTAAGTATGAAAATTCACGCTATAAGAAATTTAAACCCTAAGTGTATGAAATCTTCACATTATAAGAAATTTAACTTAAGAAAATGTGTGAAAGTCTTCATTAATCTATAACAATATCCATAAGCAAAATGTATGAAATCTTCACACAGTAAGAAATTTAAACTTGGCAAAATGTATGAAAATCTTCACACTTATAAGAAATTTAAATCCTTGAGCAAAATGTATGAAAATTTTCACACCTATAAGAACTTAAATACCAGCAAAAATGTATGAAAAATCTTCAACCATATTAAATTTAAATCCCCAAGCAAATTGTGTATGAAGGTCTTCATACTAAAAGAAATTTAAACCTTTAAGCAAATGTATGAAAATTTTTTATAAGAAATTTATTTTAAGCAAATGTGAAATCTTCACACATAATAAATTAAATCTCACGCAAAATATGTGAAAATCTTCACACCATAATAAATTTAAACCCCTACTAAAATATATGAAAAATCTTCACACTACTTTTATTAATGTATATATATTTTTATATATTAAAATAATAATAAATATTTTATTTTAAAATGAAAGCAAATATCAAAATAAAAATATATTATCAAACCAAAATCAGTTATTTTAATGAAAATTAAAATATTTATAATAAAATTATGTATTATAAGATGTAAGATTACAAGAGAAATTTTGATCATATTTGAAACAACTTTGTTAATATATTGTGCCAATTTCTTGACCTCCATTACAAATTTTTGCATTTATGGATTTTAATATTGTATTATGTATCCGATGAATTGACTTGTCAATCAGTTTGATTGTTAACTTTAATATTTTACTTTGATAACAGATAAGTATCATCCACTCCAGCCCATGTAGTGCATTACTTTAGTATGTAGTACTTGTGGTGAATATTGTCATTTACTCAGCGTGTATCAAATACTGCAATGTAAAATATAGATTACAATTATGAAATAGATATTAATTCATACAGTTTTGAATGAGTACACGTAATAATCTATCTTACATATTCTAAAACAATCAAATTGTCTTGTGTATTATGCTATTTCTGTTTGAATTTTAAAATAATTATCAAAAGTGTTTCTTTTGTTTATATAATTAATCAATGAGTTTTAAATAATTGTTTTTCTTTTATTTTTTAATTAGTTTTATTTTTAAAATATTAAAGATATTTTGTTCAATGATTACGTGAATTTTTCGCTATGATAAAAAAATATGTATACTTTTATTGTAATGTTATTGTCCTTGTGGAGTCAATCATTTTTTAATTACATTGTTTCTTTTTATGTTATATGTATAATCTTCATCATCTTAGATTTGAACAATCATTTGCATTTGTATTTTTATTGCTTTCAATTATAAAAGTTGCCCTGTTTGCAATTAATAATTATTTAAATATTTACTTATTTTAATCTTTCTTTTACTATATTATTATCTAATACTCTAATTTTTTTATCTCATTTTTTATTTCTAGAATTTATTTCATTTATAATTAAGTGTGAATACGCTTTTTTATTTAATAATCCATATAATTTTTAATTTTATTTATAGTTTTTTTAAAATGATACTAACTCTAAAACTATTTCTATTCTTATTTATTCATCTCAAATTTGATTTTTTTAGGTGATTAAAAATGGCAATGCCAATAATATCAATTCATCGTACGCCCTTTATTCAAAATTTATTAATTTTTAGGATTAGAACTATAAATCAAACAAAAAGCCCAATGATGAGAAAATCAATTTCTTTATTAAATAATTTTTACCGTTTGACTTTTTGATTAGTCTAATCTGTTTTTATTTAAAATTAAGAAAATGAAATATTTATTCACGTCACTGTAAAAAGAATTTTTAATTCATCGTAATAAAATTGAAAATATATGTCAATAAAATCTAACTCAGATGCAATATTTTTGATGCATAATAATGATAAGAATCAATCTTGATAAGTAATAGCAATAGCTGATATGCATTATTCTTATTTGGCACATCAACGATGAGCTGACTTGATGCCATAATATGCACCAACTGATGATAATATTTTCTTGAGTTTATTAAAAACTATTATCCATCCGGAATCGATAAATTTAAACTTAGAAAATGAAATGAAGAAAATACTAAACTGTGCAGATCAAAATTAATTATCTTGTACTTCACCACAGAAAATACAAAGTTAACAAATTATTTATTTAAGCAAATCTTAAAATGCATTAAATTAATGTTTGTAACATGCATTTTACATACTATTATTAAAAAAATCATTTAGCTACCCATTTAGAAATATTTCCAATTATAAGCAAGGCGTTCCTTGTTACCTTGAGGTGCAAATATTGAAGGCTTATGATTTAAGAAAAAAACCCTTTTTCTTATAAACCAATCATTCACTAAATAATTACATTTAGCTATAATTATAGTCACTTAAGTTGTTTCACATGCTAGTTGCTTAAAGACATCAATTAACAAAGTTATCTAAATTTAGATTTACGTAGATATGTTTGAGATTTTGTAGACTTTTCTTATAATAACTGCTACCTCAATCATTACCTAAAAAGCAATAGAAGAACTTAACCATGCAGGCCTACAGCACTCCATCAAAAGTACAAACCATAATTACAATAATAATAACATATTACATTGGTATCTATAAATACCATTTATTACAACACAACAATATGCAACATAGCAATTTATATATTAATTATTAAATAATTAATATTATTACAGCAACAATACAACAATATATATTATTACAATTACAAATAATTACTTATTATGATGAATTTTAATTTGCTAAATTTAACTTCTAAAAATGAAGAACGTAAGTAAAATAGATAAGAAGATATAAAAAGATATATATAAGCAAGATATATCACAAAGATCAAAATATAAAACTAGATAAATTTATGGAAAAATAAGTAACTAGGCTGAGACTCAATTGACTAAAGATACTTGGTGCACCACTGACTAATGCAGTATAAAAACAAAAACTCAGAAAAAAATTGTTTTACCAGCAATGAAAATCGATTGTGGTAATCTATAGAATTCATTATTGAAAAGTAGGAAATTTTTCGATAGATTTCACTAACTTTGTTTATATAGTTGTCTCATGAGATTCGTAATTTCCGAGTGATAGCTAATATACTATAATATGCTAACATTACAAATTCGCTGAACTTTAATAACTTATCAGGTTATTATATTAGCATACGGCTAAAATTTTGAGCAACATATCAAATAAATTAAGCACTTTAAACAGCGTTATCAACCAACACACAACAAAAAAATTTTAATTATTTCACAAAATTTTTTGTTAAATTATTGATTTTCGTACATAGTGTTTCAACTTTTTTAACATGTAAGTTTTATGCATCCCATGCAGATGTGGTTTGCTAGTACGCAGGATGAAGTTGAATTCTTTTGACTGTGTACCTTGCAGAGAAAGGCAGGTACTCATGGGGCTGCCCGGTGGCACCTACTTTCAATTCTAAACAATGAGACTTCACGCTGTCCCTGGATGGCCACAGGAAACTAGTTACTACCTGTAGGAAATTATATCACAAGTGGAGGGTAAAACTGCCTTTCAAAAAAAAAATTTCAATAATATTCATCTTTATTTTGTTTCTGTCCATTTTAAGGTTTTAAGCTAATACAAACATTATGGCTAATTAAATCTATAAAATGGTACCATGATTAAAACTGTATCTAATTCAGTATTGGTCAGAATAATATTTTATAGAGGCTTAATTTAATAAAATTAGTGAATAAAAATGCTAGGAATTCAATTACACCATAAATTGAAGACTAGAGACTTGTTTGGCAAGAATCATATTTTTACCATGCCATTCAACAATAGAAGAGCTTCAAACTTTCTGATTGCTGCCAAGAACCTTAGGTTTTTCAGGTTTATTAAAACCTGATAATTAGTAAGGAAAAGCTTGTTCA
>BPLR01011237.1:0-159574 GCA_021605095.1 Caerostris extrusa
TGAAAATGTCAATGCTAGAGTGTATTGGCAGGTTCTAACAAGAAATCGATACACATTGCGAAGACAAAGAATGTATATATATATAATTGGTTTGCAATCTGCTCGAAACTTCGGAAACTGAACTTCCCAAGTTTGCAGAATGTTTTGTTGAAAAATTACAATGAGCTTTTTGCTTTCAAATTCCTGACTGAGAATATATCTCTATTGGAATTATTATTAATAAGTTGGAATTGGTTTTTCTAGTTTATTTGCGATAATCTCGGCTTTATCTTTATCAGAGTTGAACGTCCAATTCCCTTGGTGATTCATTGCAAACTGATTTTTTTAATACACTTCACAATTTGCATAATCCATTCAAACTGGCAGTTGCAATCAAACAGTCAATTATCCCTGTACGCCTCTTCTCTTTCAGTTAGAGGGCCGAAATATTCTTCAAACATACCAACATGATTATTTTTTTTACTTGGTTGTTGAATGAATATTTTCTTAATATAACAGTCTTTTTTTTTTTTTGGATTGACTTTCTTGATTAAAGACTCAAATAACCATTTTATCAGAAACATATCGAAGGAAAATATAATTGCTGGATTTTCTTTTCAAATAATTTAATTCAATAAAAAAGTTAATCTCAAAGTCTAAAAAAAAAAAGTATTGGGAGAAATTATAAAAGAAAATCATTGAATTCCGATGTTGAATTAACATACGTTTTAGTTTAAGATTATATGTTATAACTGACTATTATGAATTAGTTTATATTATGCAGTTATTTCTTTATGTTATACAAATTTTTGTTACAATTTGCTCTTTATTTTATTAAACAGTTTTGTAATTTCAAAAAATGCGAAAGGCTTGAGTTGGTACTGGGACGTATGCTCGCTGACGCTGCTTTATCTCCAATAATTTATCCGGATGTTTTTAAATGCAAAAGATTTCTATAGGATTTTCTACAAGTTTTGTTGCGTTTCTTAAGGCCTTATCGCGCTAGCTTATTTTGTCATTTGCAAAAACATCAAATAAATTGCTTGCTAAAACAATGGCTTTATCTCTCTGTCATCTTTCGTCACTCAGTGGTGCCATACCACATTCTTATGCGTCATCAATGAAATACGAGTCCAACCGTAAATGTGTTCCACCGTAGGTCATACGCAATTCTGTAGATGTGAGAGGTCGTTTGCTGGATGCCGTGTGAGGTCAATGTCGCCCAGAATGAGAGTTTTCCATCAACTGAAATATATTTTTCTCTCCTCCAACAACTTTATTTTCCTTTAAATAATGTGTAAAGATTTTAAAACATGAATTTCACAAAACCAATTTCGCTAGATTAATAATTCGCTTTTTGAATTATATAAAATTCAGCTGCTTTCTTTTCAGAATTATTTATTCTTAATATAATTATAATTATTTATTCTTAGTATTCATAATTATTTATTCTTAGTATTTTCATAATTACTTATTCTTAGCAAATATAAATGGCATTTTGTTCTATTTTCTTAAAAATTATGCAAATATGATTTACTGCATATAAATTTCTGAATCTTGATATTAAAGAAAATTTATTACAAGAAGTAAATTAAAAAAGAAGAAGGTTTTTTTCCTCGAACGCGCCGGCTTACACAGATCACCTCACCGTTGTGATTTCAGTAAAATTTTGTCCTTCAAATGTGAGATCTTGTATTTCAGGTAAAATTGGTCGGAGCTGAGATGAATCAGTCTTCTTAATACAGTTCTATCGGTTTAAATAAATCCTTAAGGCTAAATACTATTTCAAAGAAAGGGCCTGGTGGCAGAATGACTGACGCTTGGTGCCATAGGTTTCGGTTTTGAATCCCACGGCGTTGTCGTGGATGTTTGTAGTGGTTCTGAATCACTTTAAGCAGTAGGTCCCGGTCTAATATGATTGTTGAGCGTAGAGCTGACATCCTTACTCACGTAAAAAGGAGTCAGCGACGAGGAACCAAGTCAACCCTCTACCTACGGGTGCTATCATCTGGCAGAAGCTGCCCCCTTTCCCTTCAACTCTGAGATCACACGGGTTCGCGGGCTTGGTCTAACTGTCGCTGCCTAGCAAATGGGATAAGAAACAACAAAAACATTTCTAAAAGCACAAACGTCAGTTTCACAGTGAAAAAAAGGAAGAACCTCCCGTGACGTCTCAAAATCAGCATTGATGTCATGCAGTAGTAATATACAGTGGGACAGAATGAGTCAGCATGATCCTCATGTGATCATACACCTTTTCTTGACTTTTACTATCGCCACTATCCACTGTCATTCATTTGGTCCCTTTGTTTACTTGAGTTACTAAGGACAAATGAATTTCTATTGCACTGTGGAATAGATTGCACCCATTCAGAATTAATTTCATGTATGTATTTCAGGGTTTTGTTGTTTAACACAGGGAGATGTTAGCCTGACGATTTTTGCCAACAATCTTTACTATTGGCCATGACTACTCTAGGCTATTGGTGTGAAGGAAGAAAAGGGTCTCCTGTCATACAGCGATTTTCAAAAGAAATAGATTCATTTTTATTACGGTAAATCGTATTTTATAAATATGTGGCATTTATATTCAATTAATAAAAAATAAAATGTTCAATTTTAGGAACTTTCTGTAATGTTTTATTATTTTTCATATAAAATTATCGAATTGTAAACAAAATAACATTTCATGTACCTATTTGTCTTTAATGAGCACATAAATAAATATATGACTTGAGCAGAAAATTTTTCTCGATGTACAGAATCGTTCATAACGTGTTTACTTTTCTAAATCAATGATCGTAAGGGGGAAAAAAAGCCGTTACTGATGCAGCGCCAACTCTAGTACGAAAAGGAAGGGAGAAGTTTGCTATAATTTTCTGTTTCTTTAGAATAGGTAGATGCTCTCTATTTTATTACAATTCTATTTTAAGTTCGACGATGAATTCACGATGAAGAATCTCGCTAGTTTCACTGGTGTGGCAAAATAAACTTATATCATAATGCCTTTACATTGGCTAGTATAAGACCTTTGAACGCGTGATCTTAGAAAGATCATACTAGGCTGTCGACCAGTGGAAGAAGGATCGAATTAAAAGATCAAGTTAATACAGAAATTTCAGCAGTTATAAAAGCGTTTAGCGGAAGGATTATTTATGATCAACCTATTAATGCTTTGTAATTCTTGTATTACAAAGTATGAACAAAGCAACGAAATTAAATTATTTCAAGTTTTCATATAAATGTTAATATTATTATTTTTCTAATCTTCTTGAATCTATGTAAAAAGAAGGGAAAAGCCAAGAATATATTCTAATCAAATGAGTTCTTAATCAAATTATTATTCAATGATATAATAATATATTCTAATCAAAATGGAAAGTAATAAGAACTTGAGACTAAAAACATTGTTTCAGAAGGAAGATGCATTTGAAAAGTTAAATATGAAAATGTCTTTTACTTTTATTGTAAAAGTGAAAGCTTTTGGGGAGAAATATCTAATATAAGAATGTTTTAGAATGTGTAGAAATATAAGAATGTTTATAGAATTTTCCATAGAGAAATGCTATGGAAAATTTCTAAAAACATTCTTATTGATCAAAACAATTGTTGATCTGTAACCACTTCTTTTGTATTTGGGCAACGCCAATGCAGCGCTCTCTGTAAATAAAAAAGAACTCTCTGGTGTGGTTGAATGTAATACCTTTCATTTTTCTTTTTGTAATTAAATTTAATGTTTGTCTTTACGTAACTTAAACTTCAATCAATAATTTTTAACACAACTTGGGCCCATCATAAATAACCTTATTTTCTCTCTTTTCACAGATCTAATTTTCATTTATTAAAAATTAATTAAGAGTTTGCCTCAATTGTATTTTTGATACACATTAAATTTTTTTTTTTTTTTTTTTTAATCAAAATGTATTTAGCAACTTTGGATAGATAAATTAATTTTCAGGTATGATATTTTGAATGCATTATTTTTAAGATAATTTTCTTATGCATTGTCAATTTTTAATTATACTATAGCAGAGCAATCATTTTTGAATGATTAATATCACCATGATTATCGTATCTAGGTTGGGCTTGGAATGTTTGAACCTTTTAATGAATCAGAGCATTTTTAATTTTTAATTTTAATTTTTAATATATTTGTCTTCGTTTTATTCATCAGATATTTATTTTGGGGATTTAATTAGTTAATCAGCTCTGTGCGCCTTACAAGTTCTCCTCGGTTAATCATTTCACAACCTGATTTAGACAAATTTACTTTTTGATATAATGCTTAAGCAAAAACAACTACTTAAGGTATTCATATTTAAAAGATATTTAATTTATTTATTATTATTAAGTTATTTTTCAATGCTATAAACTAAAAAAAATTAAAGTATCCTGTATTTTGATTTTTCGTTGTTGGATTTTAAATAAAACCAACAACAAGGTGTATTTAATAGAAAAGCAAGCACATTTCGAGGAATTTATATCATTGCCCGCCAAAATTTAAGGATCGAACGAAATAAACGAATATGCAAACTTTTTATAGTCTATTCTGAAGTGAAGTGAAATAACGCTGTGCCGCTGATTTTGAAAGTGGCAATCATATGTATTTGTTGAGGAATTGAAAAAACATTTAGTTGTTTCAAAAAATCTGCAAAAATTAAAAATGTGAATAAAGTAGCCAAAACAATTAATGAATCAATTCTTTTTTATTTTTCACTTAAAGTTTTCAGTTTAACTGCTCCAAAGAAAGTTTTCGCATTTACAGTTTCAAAGAGTGACAAATTAATAAAGAACACAAAAATGAATTTGGTATACAAATTCCGTCCTTTAACAAAGAATTTTCTTTATCCAAGGTTTTTTTAACACGCTGGGCTGCTTCCTAATATTTTTAGGCTTCACAATTTGTATAGCACGAAACATTCATAATGTAAGTAACAGAATGCATTATGGTAGTCTTGGTCAGAATTGTCACTGTCATCTGGCTCTACAGGCGTCGATTTTCTGCTCTGTTTCTGCATCTGCATCGTTGCAAACTATCTTTTACAAATTATTAGGTCTGTAAGGAAGTAATTTCGGTTTTCACCATATAAAAGCGTTGTGAAAATCGAAAGAATTTTTTGCTGATCCAATGGAACATGAAATTATGTTTACCACTCGATCTAGTTTCCACCCAATAAGAAAACAGGAATTCTGAGTTATATATCCAGGAATACATCTTTTTAACTCTCAATTCATTATACGAAATCTGTTTTAATGAGAAAAAAAATATTTATCGATGACGCTACATTTATCTTTGCTTCGTACGCTTGATAAATAACTTAAATGTTATCTTCCACTAAAAAAAATTTCAAGATTAAAAAAATAATAATTAAAATGGACTCGATAGTAATAACTACAGATTATCTTAAAGGACGAGAAATTATACGCGTGAATCGAGATTCTATTCAACTTTAAAAACAAGTCATAATAATCTCCTTGATTTATCAAGTCTAGCGAAAGAAAATGCTAACATTGCTGTTGCAATTTAATTTTTTTTTCTTTAATCCATGTGTTTTTAATATTTTTTAATTCATTAATAAGGAATGAATTAAACAAAATCCACTAGAATTAGCAAGCAAAGCGATCAGAAGATGAAGTGCAATGAAAAAAAAAAGTATACATACTAATACTAATTACGAAGTATACTATTATTTTATGTGCAGATTTCTGTAGGCATCCTTAGCTAGGGCAATTCTAGCTTTGGTACAGATTAAATTTAATCTCTGTTTTGCTTGAAAGATCGAAAATCTAATAATAAACTATCTGATATTGCTACTGAATGATTACTTTTGAAATCGTGTTGCCCTTTTCTGAATTTTGATAAAGAAATAATTATTTTCTTTATGAGATAATTTAATATTACTTTTTGCCTTTATTTGACATCTTAAAAAGATCCATAATATCATACCGAAAGATTTGATTTAAGTTAATCAAATTTCTTTTTTAATTTTGTCTGATGTACTATCGACAAATAATGTTAGTAACGACAACTAGCACCAACTCTGATCAAGCTTTTCACTTTGATTCAATGAGTTTGTCTGCAGTTTTGCGAGTGTAGTGAAAAAGAGAGAATTTGTTCATTGCCCCATTGTGAATTGTCCACAACCTCGAGAGTTCCACTGTCACAAAATTGTGTCTGGACATGGACACCTTATGGAAGAAGAGAGATGACATCTCTTCAGTTGTGACAAACACCTCAGATGTGTCCACCCGTCCTGGATATGTGAAGTTCGGACATGGCCACCTCGTAGGTGGGGGGCGCGGGTTCGCAGATGGAGTCCTTCTTGATCACCGTGTTGTAGTCCGGGGGTGGGGTGATGATGGCCGCTATCAGCTGGTGGGTGTCGCTGCGCCGCTGGCTCCTCGTCGCTCCCTGCGCAGAACAAAAACACGGTTTAGACAATTGGAACAGAAATCACATACAGAAAACAAAAAATTGAACTCTTCTCAACACAAAAGAAAAACTCAATGAAGTATCCGCTTATTGCCTCACCTCCCTTTAAAGGAAGCATTCAAACGTTTCATTTAATGGGTAGTCCAATAAGCATCGAGATTGCAAATTCGGGTTCAACATCACTATCCCGTGATGAGCAAGTAATCAGCTATTTTTATAACCGTCACAGTCCTTTTTTACAGCTGGTTTGCTCACTTTGCCATTCATTTGAATGGGACAGGTCACAATAAAAGGTAAAAATGAACTTGTATTTTATTTCAAAGGCGTGTTTCAAGGAACTTTGTGAAAGGAGGGATTTACACTTCTCATGTGTACAGAGTAATGTATTTATTTGTTACATTGAATAAATATAAAATTTTTAAAAGCAATTTTCTTGTTCATAAGAAATTTGTCTGATTTATATCTTGGCTAATATAATAATCCAGGACCTGATGGCCGAGTAATTAGAGTTCTGGTGCTCAGTACCCATAGGGCTCGAGTCCCGGTGGTGGCATGTTTGTTCGTAGTGGTTCGGAACCCCCTTTAAACAGCAACACTGTTAAGTGGGGTTCCAACTGTCCAATTGACCCTCGGGAACAGCAAATGTCCACAGAGAGACAAACCAGGGGATTGGGCTTAGGGCTGAAACCCTATCCCGTAAAAGAAAATTCTCCTGTTTAAAAATCTAAATCAGAAAAACTGGACAGGTCTCGTCTTGGATACTAGCGTCAGGACGGATCTCGCTGGTGGAAGCTGACTGAGACATCCTGGGAACAGGTAGTGTTTAAGAAGAAGTAGAATGTAATAATGTAGCATGTGAGAAAGCTAATTTTCATCTTAATGAATATTTACTATACTCTTCTAATTGATCAGAACTAATTTGAACTCGTTAAGAATTAGTTTTAGACCTATATTTCAGATTTTTCTAGTTTAATATGCGCGATGATGGTTGGCAATTATTTATACTGTTAGCGCAAAAAAAAAGCCATCTGTCATACAACGATTTTTAAAAGAAATATTTCTTTTTTTTATAGTTGTAAATAAATGTACATTTATTTTTTCTAAGTTAATTAATATATTTATTTTATTAATGCGAGCAGGAAAAAAAGAGGCCAAAGGGCGATGAAGGCAAATTGATCATTGCGAGGTATTAAGTGGAAATCCAACAAGAAACGCTGAAAATTATAACATCAGCAAAGAAGTTAAAAAACATTTTTGCAGTAAAATAACCTTCCTTGATAAACAGAAAAGGAATGATCTTCCATGGCAACACCAAAATCCCACACTACAAAAGTAATTAAAAATGTCCTAGAAGAATTTGGCTGGAAACTTATTCTTCCTATTCTCCCCGCTTTTCTCGAACAGATTGCCATTTTTCTTAGAATCTTACAGAATCATTTTAGAGGAATTAAGCTAACTTCAAGAGAGGAGGTTGAAATGAGAATTAGATTTTGAGGCTAGATTTTTTAAAGCAAAACAAATTTTTATAAAACAGATATAAAAGAATGGCGGAGCGGTGTTATTGAAAAGAATGGTGACTGTTGATCATTAAATAAATAAAAAATTTTCGTGAAGCATTCAGTTTTATTTCAGCCATTTTTTTTATATTTACAAGCATTATTATCTAAATAAAGTCGTTGGTTATATATCGAATTTTTTAATTTGCTGCCCAATAAAGCGATACGAGGAGTAAATATATACATATTACAATAATATTTATTGCTCACTTCTAGGTCTAAAATATTAAAAAGCAAGTCTATTGCGACGAAGGCTCTGGAGTAGCTTTGAAATAAATTATTTTTATGAAGTCATTTGTAATGTTTAATGTTCACCAACAATGTTTCTTCTAAGATGTATGTTAAGATAAAGTAATGAATAGTTCCAGGGACATTTGTTTACAGCAAAAAAATAGTTTTATGGATAGCGAACTATGAGAAAAATGCTACGAAATATCTAAATGCAAATTTTGTGGCACAAGGATTCTACTGTTATCAACGGCAATTCATCATTCCTGGCCAGCGTCACTCATGGACGGAGGTTTCTTCGAAAACAGTGGGAAACAAAAGCAAAAACTTGTAAAAGGAAGAAAAAAGGATTACTCTCAAAAAAATTTCAAATCAAGTACGATTGTCGCGTTGAGAAAGGTCTAAAGTTTTCGGCTTATCTCAGTGTGTTTCGATGTGTCGTCTTTCTCACTGCCCGAGTGGTTAATCAATCTCTCTGAAGGAGGATGTCAAAAGTTAGCGTTGGAATTTCTGACGCTAGTCTACCTTACATTACATTTTTCTGGTAAAATCGTTATAGAATATTACAATCAAGTATTTTATACATAAAGCAGAACATGCATAGAATATGCTTTATTACAATGACAATGATACAATAATTTAACTAAATTCACAGTAAAATACTAATTATGTAAAACACATTAATAATACTGAATATATTTTTTTTTTTTAATTTTTTAAATGTAATTCTCCTTATATACATTTTGATATTTTAATAAACTTCTTACATAACAGCAATTATGAACAATATTAGTGAAATCAAATTATCTAGATAAACCGTGACGTTCTTGATTGGCATGCCATTAAAAATGGTTCCTTGACTGAATTGGATATGCCTCTTTTTGTATATTACTTTCAATCAATTGGCCAATTTGTAATTCTTTCTATATTATATTATAAGTCTTCATCGGAATTAATCCGCTAAATGAAACGATGTCAGATGCAACATAATATCTCCCTCGATCTGTAAACATTAGAAAGCATAAACGATCACAAAAATTTGAATGTACATAAATTTCTTGCTTTAAAATCTGTATTGTGGAATAACTAACAAATGCATCGAGTTCGAATGCAAAGTTCTACAAGTGATTCGTCACACTTATAAAGCTGAATGACAATCAAGAACTAAAACCTCTAGATTCAAACTCTTCTTCAGTTCGAATATCTACAGGATTCATTCAATTTTAAGTCACAAGGCTTTTATTTACTATTACAAAGTTGCTTCTTGAACCTATAAGAAACTTGAGTTAGCATTCCTGCAGTTGGAATCTTCGTTTTCAACGTGAACCGCATCGACAAATAAAACAATAAAACTTTTTATTTGTTCTTGCCCTTTATGAAGTAAAACATAAAATAAACCTCTTCTCCATGGCAACCGAATTCCTTAATGGTTATATTTCAGCATTAAAGAGCTTAAATGTGAAAATAACTTCCAAATACATCCAGTCAAAACCCTACGAGAAATTCTCTTTGGATTAACAAAATTTCTTAAATCTTCTCGAATATATCAAACATCTGTTATTTGAACAGAAAAAGTATTTTGAAAGGATCATCTGCCCCAATGTGCATGAAATCCATTTTGTGACTAGTGGCAAAGCACGTAGGAGTGGGAGAGAGGATAATTCAAAACCACTGGTGAAGTATGTTGAATTTATTGCTTTGAGAAGTGAAAGAACGTTATGGTGAACATTACATTGTGTGGTTGTCAGCCTGTACGGTGTAAATATTTGTGGATTTTCATCCCCACCACCAGCTCCCAAAACTGGCCCATCTTCTTACTTATGAATACATTGTTCGCGGTATGTATAAAGGAAACACAATTTCCCCAACACTTAAAAATTCCAGGGGCACAAGCGGTTCAAGACGAGAATACGAGAACAAGCGAGTCAGTCTCGCAAACCAGTTATAAGCCGGTTTGCTTCAGTGTGGATGGATGGAACCCTTCAGTGTGAATCGGTTTGCCTCAGCTTCTCTCCGACAAGATTCGAGTTTTTTCCACACATAAAAGGATTTCTCGCAGACGCCATTTTCTGTCAGCTATCACTCGGGACTTGTTTCTCGCAGGTCAAACGGAGACGCTCAGGGCGAGATCGACTCGATTCAATCGTACTCTTGTCTGGATACGGCTTTAGTTTTAGTGTTACTAATGTTAAAATATAAAGTTCAGCTTTACAAATGCACAAAGTGCAAATGTTGCTTTGGATAGATTGTTTAGAATAGATGTTTGTTAGTTACATGTTTAATGAATGTGGATCAATTGCAATGATTCTTATCACATAAATAAGCTTGATAAGGTGTTTAAATAGCTTTGATTTACAATTAAGAATGTCGCTTTCTGTGGCAAAAGTTACATTTTCGATACTGCAGAGAATACCGAAAGAAGAAATAACCAAAACTAAATTCTAAAGAAAAGAATAGAAAAAAAAAATTTTTTTTGTTGGTTGAAAAAAAAAATTGAAAAGGAATTCTCTCTGAAAAGAAAAAAATTATATAAAATTAAAATTTGATTTTTAACAAATTTCAATCAAAAGTATCTCAGATAAACAAAACAAGTAATAAAAAATAAAAAAATTTTTAAGTCAATTCCTACTTTTTTTTTCACTCTTTTTGCAGAAAGTCCTTTATAAATAATTTTCATTCCTTTTTTAAGTTTAACTGGCGCCATCTATTGGCAGATATATGCAACTTAAATCTAAACAACATAAAATTAATTAATTAAATTTAATTACTGAATTAATATTTGAAAAAACTGTATTAACATCCAGTGTCATCCGCTACAAGTTAACAAAAAATGTATTTGAACTTGAGTGGATGAATAAGAAGTATTTTATGAACGATTGAAAATTTAAAAAAGATATATAAAGGGAGAGTGTGAGCTAATAGAAGGAATTGAAAGAAAATAAATAAACAATCACAAATGTAATAACAGACCCGCTGGCTCTCTATGTTGGTAATGTCCGCCATGGCGAGGGTGCGAGCCTGCAGCTTCCTCTGGCAGCAGAAGCAGATGAGAAACAGGAGGAGCGTGCTGCCTCCGAACACAGAACTGCAAAAAAGAAACAGACTCTATCAATAAATAAACCACATCAGGCAGGGAGTTTTTGGTCTTTAAAACCTGAGTGAGCTCAGTTCGAAACTTATTAAGTGTAGCCTAACCAAAAGATTCCGTGTTTGTCCCACGGATGTGTATGATCTTAGAGTTGTAATAAAATTGAGTGAGTCTATTCTAAAAAAACAAAAAAAGTGCGGCAAACATATCCCGTCCTTTTCGTACCAGAGTTGGTATTATATCGCCCCTTGGTTCCTTTTTTCCTGTCTGCATTTATGAAAACGTAAACATATTACATAACGATTCTGAAAATTAAGAGAAATTCCTCCATTCCATTTATTGAACTATGTGCTTATCACAGATAAATAGATACAAAAATGTTATTTTGTATATAGCTCTGATAATTTTTGCATGAAATAGAATAAAAACGTTGCAAACTTAGATGGTAAATATTCAAATAAAAATTAAGTTTACATTTATCGACAGATAAAAAGGTGAACCATTTCTTTTGAAAATCCTAATAGAATAGTAGATCCTTTTCTCCCTTCGCGCCAAAAGCATGGCTGCCAACAGTAAAGATTGTTGGCAAATATCGCCAAGCTAGCATCGTCTGTGTTTAAACTTCAAAAGCCTCAAATATCTGGCTAAAACTCATTCTAAATGATTGCAATCTATTCCACAGTGCAATATAAGTTCATTTTTCTTTGCAACGCAAGCAAACAAAGGTGACACTATCCAAATGAATGTCAGGATCAACATGAAAGTGACCAACCATCACGTCACTTCTGACAGTGGACAGTACCGATTGTAAACGTCACGTGATCAAGTGAAGATCATGTTAGCCCCAAATTGGCAAGCTCAATGAGCACTTTATTTTATTTCTACTCTATGATACTATCCCACAACAGCAAAATACAGCCCTATTTGTTGGATTTTTTTTTTCTTTTCAAGCATGAAAAAAGTGGCTCATTGGGAGAAGATTCACGTCGAACAAAAAAACAATGCCTATTCTGAGAATTTTCCCTAAATCCTATTTTTCAGATGGCTTGAAGAATTTGGAGAGACTCTGAGCAAAGTACATCTGTAATCATAATATTACAGAGCGTGCATGGAGGTTGCCAGTTTGAAGCAAATATCTTCCTCAAGTGATTTTTACTTTGTTGTTTACCACCTAGCTTGGCTATGATTGGTGATCATAGCTTAATCAATCATAGCTTAGCATCAATCATAGCTTGGCTATGATTTGCTATGAACACTCTTTAATGTTGACCATTACTATTCTATACGGTTAGCGTGAAGGTATAAAAAGGCCTACTATCATATAAGGATTTTTTTGAAAAATAGAACATATTTTTTAGCTGTCAATAAATTTATATTTAATTTTCCAACAAAATCGAAGAATAGGGACCTTTGGGATTTGGAGTCAAAACCTTTCTTCACCAAAATGCGCCAAATGACTGGTGCGATTTTATGTGAAGAGAATTGCAACCATACCACAATACCTCGATTTCTCGAAGCATAATTTGAAATAAATAAATAAATAAAAATGCTGAATTTTTTATAATGCTTAATGTCAGACAAAAATTAACAGAAATTGCTGAAAATTTAAGGAATTTTTAAGGGAAAATGTACTTGCCTAGGGATGTTGGAATATGATTAAACAATGTTGGAATGTATATCACTCAGAATAGTACTCTTTTTCATAATGACATCCGTGTAGATTTCTCTACAAAAACTCTTACAATCAGTGCAAGCATTCAGCGCCCATTCAATCTCATCAGCTATATCCGCTGTCGAATGCCTACGGATCCAGCCATACGTACTCATAATATCGCTCAAACTCATTTTTGACTGAGATAATAACGAATTTTGTCGAATGAATCTCTTCATATTTTGTGCTTCACCATTAAATTTCACTCTGCATCTCTACATATATCCATCAGATTTATTTTTCATAACAGTTAGAGCCATAACATTTCCACAAATTGGATACACGACATTCATAATCAAATCTTCCAACATACACCATTCAATAATTTTCAACTTACCTTGACATTCCAAATACACGTAGAAATCCTTGATGTAGCACCTTTTCCTCAATTTTAAGAAGTGTCTGGAATATTTGTTCACAAAATAAAATTCTTCAATACCAGTCATCGCTAATCGAAAGACTTTGGTCAGCACACAAGGAAGGAAAACAACCGCAGCCGCATGAACTGGTAACGAGTGAAATGAATCGCAATTAAAATTAATGGTTTCTAATTCTTCTGGAACATTCCAGTAATTGAATTAATCCAGGTAATTAATCTTGGCCAATCAAGCCACTTAATTATTCTTGACCAATCAGGAATTAGATATACAATGGTTACCACATTTGGCGATTTTCGCAAACTTGGAGACCAATAAAAATCGCCAAATCCCATCGGCCTTTGCTTTGGCAATTAGGCCAATTTTCCTAAATATTTGATATTTATTTTACTATTAAATTTTCGTTTTGTAAAAGTTTCCTCAAAATATTATTTCAAATTAAAATATTCATTTATATGAGCTTTCTGCAATGTATTGTTATATCTCATACAAAATGATCACAGTTATGAACAAAATACCATTTATTGTATCTATTTATCTTTAATAAGTTCTGTAAGTTCTTTTGAGATGAATTTTTCTAAATAAATGCTCGCAGGGAAAAGGAGCCAAGAGACGATACAGCTCCAACTCTATTGTAAAAGGTCAGGAGATATTTGCCCAACTTTATTTTGTTCCTTTAGAATAGGGGAACACGAGCTATTTTATTACTATTTTATGGTGGCGAGTAGGAGGATACAGGCTCGATTCCTCTGGTGGTATCATTTTTAAATTACTTATATCCTTCAGAAAGAATGAGAGTGATTGTGTATGAATTTGAATTGATGTTCCAAATTATCAGGTGGAGTTTTGGATTTCTTTCCCATTCAATATACAAATATGCGACATTGCATTAAACTTCTGAAAATCTCTCTGGAAAGTAATAATCTTCCTCTGCCCTGTCATCGGATGGCAGGTCAGATCTTGCAGAATTAAGCTCTGATAGTATTTAAAAATATCATATATGGTAGAAGTGTATCGCTAATGTAAATTATACTAGTTCCTAAACGGTAAGAAAAAAAGGTAGAAAATTGGGGTTATGCACATAGTAGTTAAGCAAAAAAAAAAAGCACACACACAAAAAACATTGCACTATATATAAAAAAAACTACAAAAATGCACAATAAAAAACGAAATATACAGAAATATGATATGCGATACCCAATTTAATGGAATTACTGTCACTTAACCTCGTTGATATCTGTTCAACGATAATAACTCTTCATATCAATTCATTATTCATATCATCAACACTGTAATCTCACCTTTCTTCAACTTCCTACTTTATTTGTCACCATCAATATATCACTGTCATCTCGTCTATCATCCAATGTCATCTTTTCTGAAAACATGCTTTTTATACTTTATCTACTAAGCGACCTTTTAAACTTCATCCTCCACATGCTTTGTACACATCATCGCCTTGCTTTGAACTTTTAACAAATTTTTGCAAATTCTCATCTCATCCATCTTCATCTTGACGTACTATAATCTTAATTTACTGCTATCACCTGTAATTCTACTTGTATGTTTTTCCTTCAACTGTAAACACTGACTCCCGCCATTTATTGACTCCGAATAATAAATCAATAAATATTTCTGTCACCCCAGTCCCGGCTCGTCATTTCAAGCCCTCTTCTATACACCTTTTTTTCAGTTATATGCTGGGCAACGGACGTACCGGTTACGGAGTTCAAGGTGGTTTTAAAACCACAAAACCTCCACATCTTAGGCGATTCAACAATATCAACGATTCAATCATAGAACAGTCTTTAAGGGATGGTACAGACTACCAAATTATTAAATTTTGGTGCAGGAATGTAGTGTCGGAAATGAGGCACAAACACACTTTAAAACTAAGTTATCGCAACAGCCAAGCACAATGCTGATATTAATATCCGTCACGTGACGAGTTTCAAATCTGACTGGCAACCCGGATGTGTAGTCTATTTTATCCTTACTATTATGTTTTCAACTGTCTTTTTATTTACTAGACTCGAGTTGACTGAATTAAGGACCTTATTGCTAGAAAGCTCGTTGTTCAGCGTTGCTTGCTGCGGCTGCGCGAAATGCCTGGCATCTTTAGACCTGTTCATCAATCACTTCTTCGACACTACTACCAAGCATGTATTATGTGGGTGGTTGCCATGTTGAGCATTTATTGTAAACATTAAATCAAAGATGCACTTTGCAATCATGTTGTAAATAAACAATGTTCTATTTTCATGCCTCAATTTTTTGTGTTCGTTCCTAAACGCGTAATGTTTGTTGTGCTTCTGACACTGTATTATACAATAAATGTATGTATTTAATAAGCTGTATCACCCCTCAAAGTTTGTCCCAAGACCGTTGTATCAACTTGTATATTGTATCAACTTGTACATCTACTTTCCTGTATCTGTAGGTGATAAAAGCTTTCAGCAACAGGTGCCTTGCCACTGATAATATGCTTTAAAATCTTCTGCACGCTTTTAAGTCTTTACCAAGTTTAAACTGCAGTGAAATTTTGCCATAGTCATGTTTTAGACATGAGAACTTTACAGAATTCACTTGGAGAATTAAGATGGCGAAGCATTGAGAGAATAAATATTTTCCAGATTGAACGTGGCAAGAGGGTTGAGTTGTTTTAATAGACCGAGGAATGCATTTCTATAACAGAACCTGTGATCATGTTCGTTATTTGCAGGTCATAATTATGCGACAGAAAATTATCTCTAATAAAAAATATTAAAATCATTTTTCCCAATGTTTCAAAGAAAATTTAAGAGTATGCCAACCCAAAATTTGAACTTGCAGAAAAAAATAACTATTTAAAACAAATCGTCAGGTTAAGGTATCTCCTTAAATTTCAAATTATTATAAATTAAAAAATATATATAAATTATTTAAGTCATTCATTTTTATCTACTTATTACGAAGTATAGCAAATTGTTCTGATTATTAATAAATAATTCATAATAATATATTTTTAATCACCATAATTTAAGCATATACAGTATAAATTTAATTACGAATTTATAGAAATTATAAATAGATGTGGAATAAAAAGAATGGTTGAAAAACAATTGCTCTAGAACTTTCATCGATGCACAAGTCAGCATTGTTGCCAGGTTGATAGCGATAAAATTACGATATCACTGAGCATTATTTTTTTCTTCAGATAAACGCATTGTAAATTTTTGTTATCTTGAGTGTTACAAATATTATAAATTATCGATAAAACCAACCTGTCAAGTTGGAAAAAAAGAAAAGTTTTAAATATAATTATTGTCTGTGTTGTTTTTACAAGGGTGCATCTTAAGAATTTTTCAGGAACACTGGAATACAAGCGATAATATTTTTTTGAGTAAATGTCTGGAATCCTAATTGAAATGAACTAGGTTATGTATCGCATATTTTGAAGCAAGGACATTGCATATCTTTGTTTAAATATACTACAGTCAGTATCACAAGTACACATACATTGTACTATATTGAAAGAAACAAAATAAATTCAAAATTACTTTTTTCGAAATGTGTATATTTTTAGTAATGAATAGTGTTCTATAGAAGAAGACAATTTTTTTCGAGGGAAATTAGTTATTAGTAATTTTTTAAGAAGCATTAAATCGGTCTTCTATTTGTTGAATAAAATAGAATGAAAAACTTCTATGTTTTATAAAAGAAAATAATTATATAAAAGAAATTTAATTTAATACTTCATATGTTTAATTAGCTAATAAATTTAGTAAAATATTTTTATATTTGTGTGTTGTATCTATATCTTTTATAAATATATTGGCTCTGTTTGTGCATTGTGATTTTATTTTAAATTTTGTGTTAAATATCATTTTTATAACCAACTATCTATCGTTTTAATTTTTGTCTGTCTGTCTATTTGTCTTTTTGATTAAATGAAATTTTTCATACAAGTTCAAAATACAATAGCTTAAAATATAGGTTACTTGTTACATCATTTATTAAAGTATTTTAAATTATTTTGTGAAATTAAAAATGTGGATAAAGTTTCATTTACAATTGTGGATTGTTTTGTAGAATGCGTGTTATTTGTTTTATTCATCAATTGTTTCTGTCAAATGACTCAATTAAAAACCTTTGCTTTTTTATGAAATGAATATTTCGGTCAACAGGGTTATAATAATCATAATAAAGATGGTGGTACAGATAAATATAAACACACAAAAATGCTATTATTAATTAATTATTTTTAAATATGTCAGACACATATTTTAAAGCTATATGACTTATTATTTTGATTTTTTACTATTTTTTATTTATCTATTCATATTTATGTAAAATATACTACTTATGTCTCAAATGTTATTATTTACCAACATAAAAATTTCCAGCATCAGCATGAAGTAGGGTTTATCGAGATAATTGCTACAGATTGACGAAATTGAAATCATTTAGATTTAATTACTGTTAAAGCAAGCGGAAAAAATATTTCATAAAGATTGCTGGACTCTTGAAATTTCCTTCCATACTACTGATAATCTCAACCATCGACAACAATTCTTCTTCCTATTCTTCTCATAAAATTGCTATCAAGAACTAGACTCTGAAGTTGTTTCCCTAACAAATAGTATTATGGATACTCATCATGCTACTTCAAAAATTATCCCTCAAAATAATATTAATTATCTTCCACCGTATATCAAATCTCTCATCACTAATCGCAATAGAGCTAAAAAAAAAAATTGACAAACTTTCAGAGATCCAATAAGTAAACGTAACTATAATAATGCACAACCTATCGTCAGACGCGAAATTTATAAATATAAACAGGACTCGGACTAACCATCTCCAAACTCTAAATGATAATGATGGTCCTATCTGGAAAACTACTAAATCAAATTCAATTGCAAAAGATCTTCTATCAAAATTCTTACTGTTTCTACCTCCTGCTGATAAAAAAGTTGAACTTATTGCAGACAGCCTTCAATCTCAATTTACTGAAAATGATATTTCTTGCACCTCTAATAACCTATATGTTGATGATTTTCTCAAGAATTTCTTTAGTACTAACTACACTAAAGCTTCTATTGTCATAAATTACTTTAAATCTCTAAAAATTAATAAAACTTCTGGCATTGATAATGCTACTAATAAAATTCTTAAAAATCTTCCTTTTAAGTATATTCACAAAATTTGCAATATTATAGATTCTATCTTGGCCACTATCCAATCTCCTGGAAAACTGCTCGTATTATTCCTATCCTAAAATCTGACAAGGATCCCACTAAACCCATTAACTACAGGCCTATTTTTCTCTTTTCCTCTATCAATAAAATAGCAGAAAAATTATAATAAGTCATCTCAAACTACACATGAAAAATAAAAAATCATGATCCTTCAGCAATTCGGATATACTGAAAACTTTTCGACAACTCATCAGCCACTAAACCTGCTTGAAACTATTTTTGAAGGCTTTGCTAAAAAACTAATTACTGCTGTTATCTTCCTAGGCGTCGCCAAACTTTTGACCATGTACGGATAAAAGGACTTCTTCATAAACTTATCTCTAACAAATTTCCTCCTTTCTTAATTAAAATTCTGCACTCCTGCCATACTAATCGCAATTTTATTGTATCTGTAAATAATATTGACACAACTCTTTATATCTTGGCAGGAGTTCCACAAGATTCTCATCTTGACTCTCTCTCTGTTTAATATTGTCATGAATGATATTCCACAATCTCCAGATATTAAAATCACTCTCTACGCAGATGATACGGCTATCTTATGACAAAATAATAACCCGTTGGTTATTACTTTTACTCTTCAAAATTATATCAACTCCCTTCAGACCTGGTTAACCCGCTGGAAAAATAAACTCAATATTGAAAAAACTGAGGCTGTAATCTTTACGCGTAAAAGGAAATTTACTAACCCAACTATCACTATTTATAACACAACTATCTCTTGGTCCAAACAAGTTAAATGTCTTGGCATCACTCTTGATAAAAATCTCACATACTCACAGTATATTAAAAATTCCAAAATAAATTTAATAAAAGCTATCCGCATCTTCTATCCTCTAATTTGTAGAAACTTTAACCTGTCGCTACGTAAAAAAATGATTATTTACATATATTATATGCGTCCCATGATTACTTATACAAGTCCAATTTGAGGCTCCGCATCAAAAAGTAACTAGGAAATCATTCAAAGATTTGAAAACAAAATCCTTCAGATGATCACCCACTCACCTTGGTACTTGGTACTTCAGGAATCAATATATTAGCAATCGCTTAACTTTCCAAACATTCGCCAATTTATACTTTAAATTTCTACAATAATCTTCCTCACACTTGCAATTTGGTTTTAAATTCTTTATCTAGTTATGGTAATTTTTTTTGTGTAAAAACAGAAAATAACTTAACATATAATCCGTTGTTTTTCTCATTCATTCCTTCAAGTGCCCGTACAGCAAGACTCACCAGATGGTGGGCCTTCTTCTAATGTTATAGTTTCTTCTCATTTCATATTGATACATTTTATTTTTAAAGACTTCAAAAAAAAATTTTTCTCTCTCTTAATTTATACGATTACCTTTCTCTTTTATTTTTTATTATTTATATATTTCTAGATATAAAATGTGTGGCATAAAATTTCAATGGACATTGACCTAAAGCAACGCTCCCGCATCAAGATAAAAGTTCATGTCTGGCTCCGCAGCCAAAATATTTTGCTTAAACCACCCAAAACGTGTACTCTTGAAATAGGGAAACTAACAATTGGCAATGTTTTTATTTTTAATTCATTACACTATTCCTTATTAAATAACATCCACTTGAACTAATTCGTAATGCCACCAATAATAGCTCTAACTTTCATAATATTGTTAATAACTCTCTTTATAAAAGATTTGATTTGAACTCTACTCTAGCAGAAATGCAGAAGTCAATGGAATTACAAAGTTGATTCGTAATGCCTATAATGGCTCCTCTAATCCAATTAAAAATAAATATATTAGGTTTATTTCCCCCAACATAAAAGAGTTTTCAATCGAACGTAACAGAGCACAGGCCAAGCTTCGACGCAAAACACCTGGGCTGATGGATTACAGATCCTTGATACTTCTGATGGCTCTATCTGAAAAGCAATAAAACAGAAAAATAAAAAGCACAAGGTTTCTAATCTGACATCTCCTAATTCTTCCCTGGACATTGATGATAAAGGGAAGTTCTCGCTAACAACCTTCAAGATAAGTTACAAATTACTAATATATGTAATCCATTCACTGATACTACTGCGCAACTAACTATTGATAAGCCTCGCTCGTAAACTAACCAAATAAGGTCACCTACAACAAGGCATCAATTACTTAAGAATGCATTTAAAAACTAAAGATATAAAAAACTATAACTAACAAAATGTTTAAAATAATCTTTCCTTCAAATTTATCAATAGATTAGCAAGACTAGTAGATGCCCGACATGTGGCCTAATGGCAACGTGCACAGCTGGTGAGCCTTAGGGCAGAGGTTCAATAAAGTGGCGGCTTTGTTGTAGATACTGTGATGTTCAGCATCTTGCCTTGTTCGTAGGACTATCTGGTGGGAGTTTTCCGGGTATTTATCGTATATGATACGCAAATGCGATGTAGTTCCCCTAAAAGTCTTCCTGAAAGGTAGTGCCCTCCGTCTTCAGCGACACGCAGTTTTCTAACTACTGGTGCTTCTTCACAACCTAAGTTACATCCCCTTTCCCTCCTTCCATGATAACAGACGGGTTCACGGGCATGGTCTAGATGTATCTGTCGACCAAATGGGATAAGAAACAAAAGTAGACTAGTTGATACAATCTTTAAAATCTTTTTTTTTTTTTCTCCCATTTCTGAAAAAAAAGTCATTGTACTGTCAATTTCAAAAGTAGAAAAGGATGTATAATTATCGAATTACCTCTCTCCTTTCAATAATTAATAAAGTTTCTAAATTTGTATTTCTCAAAAAGATTACATCACACCTTTCTAAAAATTCCATCATGATTCCACAACAGTTTTGTTTTTACCCAAAGCCTTTTACTATTCATCAATTACTCAGAATCACAAAATTGATCTCCAAAATTCTTTCCAAAAGATTAATTACTGGTATTTTTTTTCTTCACATTTCTAAAGCTTTTGATAGTATCTGGATTGACGGCTTAATTCACAAGTTATACGTTTACCAGATTCCCTTTATTTGATTCTCTTAATTAGTTCGTACTTGACTAACAGGAGTCTTGTTGCCAAAGTAAATAGTAACTGATCATTTCCACAACTTACCAAGCAGGTCTCCTTCCTGTCCTCTGTAACAAATACATTAATATTACCTAGAAGTTACTTAAAAGAAAGGCATCCGTACCTTACCTTTCCCTGTTTACTTTATACAAATTAGCTGTCCGTAACTCGTCAATGAGCATGAAATATGACTCGGTGTTACCCAGATACAGAAAAGCAAGCATTTTTAGAATTCATTCATGAAATGCATGTTCATGAATATATCCATCATCTTAAATTAATAACTGAATTGATTTTTCGTTTTTAGTATTAATTTCTATTTTTAAGAAACACATTCAAAAAAAAAATTATTTATGAGAATTTTTCGAGATTTCAACTATTTCAAAAAAAAAAAAAAAAAAAAAAAGGTAAAAAGTGCAAAGGAAAAAAAAGAAACCAATCGAAAATGCTAAACACTGTTATTAATAAGTGCGATTTGTGAAATTGTAAAAAAAAAATTAATGTGAATAACTATTTATAGATAAAAAATTAGAAAATAGAATATTAATAAGGCTGCATAATAGAATATTTGTTAAAAAAAAACCCAAAAATATACAAAAACATATTGAAAACAATCGCATAAACTTCAAAAATTTGATTTTACCTTTTTTTTTTTCTTCTTACAATTAACTTTAAATTAAAGAAACTTTTTAAATAAAGCCACCAAATGGCGATATATATCAGTTATCATCAGATAAACACTGGTGGCAGAAAATGGTTATTGTTTAAATAAATAGCAATTAATTAGAATTTATTCATAATTTTTTGTCCACAAGAACAGCCATTTCAGAGAAAAATTCGAACACTAAGTGTTATAGTTTCTAAGTTGCATTCGAATACCATCCGTATATAAAAACATTCACTTTAATCTATAGAAATATATTTACTTTGAAGGAATAAGGAATTTCGTATAATAAAATGAAAATGCGACATGCAAAAATGATACATTTAAGATAATATTTTCATCAAAAATAAATGTTATTTTTCTCTTCCACTCCCAAAACATATTTTTTAAGAAGGATAGTAAAAAAGTAAAGTTAAAGAAAGTATAAATAAAAGGTTATATCTCCTTCCTTCAAATAGAATTTGATTATGGGGGGAAGTTTTTTTTAGTGATACTCTATTATTATGTGACTTGTGTCATCATCCTATTTTAAAAAAAAAAAAAAAAAAAAAAAAACTTTTACACTTAATTTTGATGTAACCAATGATATAAATTCAAGGGAGGGTGAGGGGGTTTGGTGGAGAACCGTTAAAAGCAAATGGTTCAATAAAAACTACATCAAACCAGCTACAAATTTACGAGACAATCGACGTCAGAACGCAGAGACAGTAAACAAAACCCGTGCAGTCCTGTTCTTAAAGAGATGAATTACTCAATGAGCTAAGACTGTTACAGAAGACTATTTATATGTTGTGAACAAATGCTTCAGTAGCATTCACGAAGTTCACTTAATTCTCAATTTGACAGAATAGATAAAAATGTTGATTAAGTATACCAATCTCTCCTTATATCCGAGTAAGGGATTACATGAAAACAATGCATAAATTCAATCATGAACATCTTTTAACGTAAGGTTGGCTTCTCACATTATCAAATGTTTACAAAATTCTTACTGGGTAATTAACAAATTATTTAGTATTTTAGTTGCAAAACCAAAAACCCCTTTGCTAATAACGTGCACACCTAGATGCAGGATCTCTGTCAACTGATTTCTTCTTTTTTTACGATATTAATTCTAAAAAACATATTCCATTTGAAAATGACACTTGACAGAGTATACATAAAAATGCTCAATAAAAATGGATGAAACCCATATTTGTCAACAAACATTTTTTGACAATATATATATATATATTTATATAAAGAATGTGGTAGAGGATACATTATTTTAATGAAGGTTTTAGTATTTAGTTAATTAGCAAAAATACATATCGTGTAAATTATATTTATTTATTGGTTAGAACCTGATAGTAAACAGCATTCCTTGTTTTCCCGTCGTTTGCAATCACGCATAAATTTTTCTACTTCCAAATCTCCACGTTGCGACATATAACCAATCATGGTTAAAGCAGTTCGAGCTCTAATTAATCCTAGCAATTTTAAGTGATTGGCCTTGGGCTTTGTTTATAGACATAATAAAAGCAGGTCTTATCGGGAATTGTTGCGTTTTGAATTCGAACTGTGTATTAGCGATTCTCAAAAATATCCTGGGGATGAAGAATACTTAAAAGTCTAATCATTGATGAAACCTAAAATCCTGAAAATCCCTTAAATCTGATCCCTAATCCGACTCAACTACCGAATCCTTGCACCCCAATCAAATTCCGATTTCCCACCTCTGTTGACCAGTATGGCCGTAGGGTCAGTTTTTATGTACACCATTGGGGATTCTCGCACTGTACAGTTTTTCTAGTATTGACCAAACATCATGTTGTAAAATTGGTTTCAATTTCTGTAGCTTTTCGATATTTTGCTATCTTTGTGATTTGTCATTAATTTATTTAAATCAGTGTACTTCGTATAAATCTTTTTTATTAAAAAAGATTTTCACGAGTCACATTAAATTTGCAAGCTTTGTGTTATTGACTACTCGAGTATAGTGATTTCAGGATATCAGAGCAAGACATTATCTAATATGCCGACATAATTTGCCTTCTAATTTGCAAGATATTATCTACCCTATCTGCTAATCTTAAAAACCACAAAAGACTGACTCGCTGGGGATTGCTTTAAATATCCCAAGAGATTCACTTACATGAAGATATAAATAGCTGAACTTCCAAAAGCTCCCATTCCAGCGCACAGTCAGCCATCTCGTCAGGTTTCCGCCTGGAAAATGAAAACATTGTTATCTTATCTCTCCGATAAAAGTACCATTGCACTTTAGATTGAAAAAAAAAAAAAAAACTAATAATAAAATGGAATACAGCAGCACTCAACGAATTAAGTTGTTGGTAGTTACTTTAAGGAATAAGAAAGTGATACTAATCCCTAATGATATTTTTCAGTATCTCAAACAATTTTTAGTAGTTTGTGATACTTGTCAGTTGTGAGAGATAGCATAAGTGACAAACATTCCCTCCTTACTTTCCAATCAAAACGACCACCGACTTTACCACGATTACTTCAACAGATATGTTCATTTGCAACAGTAGTTGTAGTTTAAAATCAAATTGTGAGCAGGAATTTAAAGAAAAGAAGAAATTGTGCGTGTAGAAATTACGCGTAAATGTTGTTGTGTGTCTGTGATGGAAAAAAGCACCAATTAATCAATACACTTGATTAATTGATTAAGCCTACAAATTAACGAGTGAATGTCAGGCGAGGGGGATGGTATGAGATAGTACCAGTGGGCTGAGTGGATAAAAAGTCCTTGGAATGTACTTTGTTTTATTAACTAGATTAGCTAGGTGACCAGATTAAGGATACAGTTCAATAAAAGTAGGGATTCGGATTTTTTTTTAAATCCACGGCACAATTTTCTTTGTTCTTTTGGCAATTTGGCGCAAATTTAATACAATGGATAAATCTGATTAACTGTATTATATAACTTTAATTGTAATTTTTATATTTCTTATTGAATACCAAGTCTCTAACATATAATGATTCTTTTAACTCCGTGGTACAAGATTCTGGATCTTTACCATAATCAGATTCAAATCTGAATTGGGCGGTTATTTCGAATTAAATTCATTGTGAAGCAACTTATAGCAACACGCACAATCGTCAACTACAGAATGTTGTACCGATCATAATTCTGATGAAAGTGACTGATTTCCGTTCTATCGATGCAAAACGGGAATTATTGTCGTGCATACATAGATGTACACAAAATGAGCACAATAGCTCCGTCCACTACTGTAACAAACGAGGTTGTCAACCTCATTGTCTCGATTCTTATCTAGGAAATTTAACTTCAAAACAAAATTTTAATTTTAGTTAAAATAAGAATAATTTAGAAATCATTAAAAATTTAATGCTTTCATGGGCAGGGGATAGCATAAATGAAATCGCATGAAATAAAAATATCGTGAAACTTCATAAGCAGCTATATTGTTTGTGTTACAAACAATAAAATATATATCTAATTAAAAAGCAGCTATAAAATATATTGTTTGTGTTACAAACAATATATTTTATAGCTGCTTTTTTACATAAAAACATTTAAAAATTTTTTTTTTTTTTTAATTCTTTTATGCGGTAAATAGGAACCTCATAAAAAAAAAACCACATAGAAACCATACAAATCAGAAATAAGAATAATTTAGAAATCATTTACTATGTAGCTAGAAATTGGTTTTTCCAACAAGGAAAAATTAAACTGACATACCGGAACAATTTTAAATGTTTTATTTGCTTATGTAGATTACAAAACGTAAAAACTATTTGTTGTAATTAAGTGCGCGGATTCTCCTGTGAAGAATTAGTTCAAAGGCACGTTCATCACTCGAATATGCTACCATGCATCTAATATTATTCATAATAATGCCGCGATATAACATCAAGTGGGCAATCTGTTGGATTCTTTTTATTTTCCATGTTATTTTGACAGCCATCTGATGGTGTTTTTTTTAAATTACATTTTAAACTAATTTTAATTTATAATAAGCATTTGATGGAATTTTATATATATATCGCACGCACACATACACACACACAAAAAAAAAAAAAAAACTTACACAAAAACAAGACTTCGTAAAAGGCGGTTAATAACCTAAGGTAATGCTTCACTCATGAGCCAGTGGTAACGCTCACAGACAGCGTTCAAAGAAGGATCAGATTTGAATCTATTGGTGACATGCATTGGAGTCATTGCTTTCTCAAACAAGATGATGACTCAATAGCGATTATACTTACTTCTCGCATCGACAGTCATCCTTTAATTACCTAGTGGTTGGTTAGTGGCATATATAAGAAAAACATTTCAATCATTTTCTCCATGGAATATTGAACGTATCTCAAGACAAATATCACCTCCCCCTCTCTCTGTTACTATAGATTTCCACAAAACTAAAATATTTCGGGTATGCATTATGATTACACCTTTTTTTTTTTTAAAGAAATGCTAAATATTTTTCTGGAAATTAATTTGTTGTCCTAATAATAAATTCTGAATAAAAATTTAATCCCCTCTAACCAAAAAAAAATAATACAGCATTTCTATAAATAAATATAAAAAAAAATTAAATTGTCTTATTAAATGTTATATAAAAATTAATCTGTAGTCTTATTAAAGGATTAAAAGTATAACACCATATTAGCAACCTTTATTTATCGTTCATTAATTGTTTTTTAAAAAGTTTCTTAATAAAACTCAGGTTCAATAAATAATCATTAAAATTTAAACATGAGTAATTTTTTTTTTTTTTTTTTTTGAGTTAATCATTTTAACTTTTTTGACATGAAGGAATTGAAGCAGATACGTCAATAATCAAGGAGCAGTACAATTGGCTTCCTATATTAAACCCTTTTAAGAGGATTTCAGGGTAAATTTATATATTTTTTTATATTTTTTTATATATGGATCCATATTAAAGGCGATCCATATATAAGCCGGTTGTTAGTTTTTCCTTCAAGAAATTACTCACAGTTCAAAACCCGTATATAAGCCGCAATAAAAAAAAGATTCCTGTAATGTTTATTATTTAGCGTATTCTATTATTATTTATGGTGTACGTTTTGGTACTTTTCTGTTAGTCAGCTGCACATTTCACCAATATCACATGTTTCGTTAGCAGTATAAACAATTTCGAAAGTAAAATAACTGATTTTAATAAAACGAGTAACTCATTTCATCGAAAATTATTTTTTTCGTGAACTTAAGAAATATAAACGTGCTTTATTCACCCATATTTGTTAATTTATCACTTGATCTCGTCTAATGGAAAAGTACCTATGTTTTTGCAAGACTGGTAGATCCGTATGCAAGCCCAATTAACATTTCAAAGCTGCACATGAAAACACAAGTTTTAAAGGTTTTTACATCAAAATATAGTTTGTGTATTAATATCTTTTGAAATGTTTCTTAACATATATTGTAAATCATCATCAGTACAATCCTCAGTTTTGTAAATCATCATCAGTACAATGTAAATCATCATCATCATCATCACAGTACCACATTTTGTAAATCATCACCGATCTGACGACGTAGAAAAATTAAGAGCGCTAAAACACGATCCAATTCCTGGCAAATAACGGAAGTAGATAACCAAACGTTTGAATTGAAAGTGAGTTATTAAATTTTATTACATAGTGAGTGCGTTTTATGGTCCACTTGCAATTTATGACACATTTTTAGGAGAGTAAACAGAGCCATAGTGTGGTAGGTATTTCTACGCGCTTGAAATTCCCTGCAGAAACAAAATGATTCGGGTGAGTAACTGGTTTTTCTCCTTCTGAAAAAGTACGATTTCTGCTGCTGTTTGAACAGGCGTTTTATTTGAATGAGACAATCGTTTCAAAAGTCTTTTGATCAAAATCACATCTTCAGACATTTTACACTGATGATGACGATGTAAAAATTGTACGTGAAATAAGTAATGTTTCATATAGTTCTTCAGGTAAAAATAATAAAACAATTCAATCGTGTACAGCTTTTTATCCCACATCACAGTCTAATTTTAATAACTTAAACATTGTATATTAAAGAATTGTTCGAATGCAGCTGCCAATACAGAGACAGGTAATCTTTATGCCATAAGCAAGGGCTGCACCGCTGTTACTCATTGAGCACTACCCAGGGGGCACGTGTAGCTTGAAGATAGGTTACGGACGCGAGTAACACTGTCCCAGCAACGCTCTGTGATCCTAGACCGGGACCTACGGTTTAAAGTGGATTCCAAACCACTACAAATATCCATGGCACCGCTGGAGTACACTCATGTCCATAAATTAAGGATAATGAAGTTCATTCAAAGAAAGACAGAAGCAAAACAAATTTGACTTATTTGTAAAGTCTATTTATTAAACAAAAAGGTAAAGAGCAAAAAAGATGCTATATGTTTGACATAATTAATAAAATTGCGATTTTTACTCCCTGGAGCAAATTTCAAAAAAGAACCTATTTACAAAAAAATATTACATGGTTAGTATAATGGTTAATATGGAGTATGTCTCTCGGACGATGCAATACAGGTCTTACAACGCCTAGGCATGCTGAGTATCAAATTATCAATCTGATCTTGGGGAATATTACACCACTCATCAAGCAATGCCCTCCGAAGTTCCGGTTGACAGGTGGGAGGGGTTGACGGGCTGCAATTCGTCGGCCAAGCATATCCCGCACATGTTCTATTGATTCAAGTCCGGTGAGTATGCTGGCCAATCCATACGGGTGATATCCTCCAATTGAAGGCATTCGTCTACAATGTTTGCTCGGTGAGGACGGGCGTTGTCATCCAAAAACAGAAATTCAGCCCCCATGGTGCCCCGAAACAAATGTACATGTTGTTCCAGAATGACATCCCGATAGATGTGGCCTGTCATCGTTACACTCTGAACATGCAGGTCAGTTCTGGAACCAAGAATAATTCCTCCCCAAACGAGCCATCCTGCACCACCGTAACGGTGTCGTTCAATGGCGTTCTCTTGGTGGTAACGGGTACCTGGGGCTCTCCATATGAAAGTCCGGCGAGAATCAGACTGCAAACTAAACCTGGACTCGTCGGAAAACATCACACAAGACCACTGTGTCCACAATGCATGCTCTCTACTCCAGGTTAATCGCAGGCGACCGTGAGTTGCGGTAAGTGGAACACATCTGACAGGCCTACGAGCATATAGACCAATGTGCCCGAAGCGTCTGTACACGGTCTGCCTTGAAACTGCCGTACCGCTAGCTGAAGAGAGATGACGAGACAGATCTGATGCTGTGCTCCGTCTGTTTCTTTTGGCAGTAACTGCTAAATACCGGTCCTCATTCGGCGTTGTAACTCGGGGGCGACCTGTGCTGTAACATCTACTCACATTACCATCATCTTGGAATCGTTGCCAAAGCCTGGAGATGACACTCTGGGCGATTCCAAGTTCCTCGGATACTTCCAGCTGGGTACGTCCACATTCCAGTCGTCCGATAATTCTACCACGTAAAAATCTTCCAAATGCTTCCTTGTTCCATAACTATGCGGTTATTGCACTGAAAGGCTTTTGTAGCGCTTGTGAACAATTTTACTTCTTTGCCACCATTCCTTATATACCTCTCACTTACTCTCTCGTCATTGTGACGTACTATCCGCGCCATCTGGTGGTTTCCTGTAATTTGCATTCTTCCTGTATTCTTCTTCAAGATGTGTGTGATAATTCTACAGGTGAAATTTTTATTTTAGAGTTCAATTTCTGTGTGATTCTGAATTATCCTTAATTTATGGACATGAGTGTACATTAAAGAGTAAGAAGGCATTATTTATATGAGTTCGTAAAACATATTAATTTAACGAGTAGAGTAAACTAGTACATTTAAACAAAAAAAACATATAAAAAAAAGAGACGATTAAATAGAGACAATCCCTACAATGTTCATCAAGCGAAAAGTATGAAGAGAACTCTTGAGGAAAAGCAAAAACGTTATGATAAGAACTTGTCGTTTTCTACATTATATCTGTTGTTAATTTATGTTGTTTCTTATCCCACTTGGTAGACAGCAATATCTAGACCATGAACCTGATGGTTTCATGAAAGGAGGGAAAGGGGAGACAGCTTCTGTTGCGATGGAGCACCCGTAGGTAGAAGTCTGACTGACGCTGACTTTTTACGGGGTAAGGTTGGAAGCCCAACGCTCTACGACCATATTAAACCGGGACCTACAGCTTAAAGTGGATTCCTGGCTTGTTGTTAAAAAATTAAATTATATAATCAAACAGATTTTGAATTAGATATTTTTGGTGAAAATGTGAAAAACATCAATGGAGTGTTTATAGATCTCATTCAGGCTTTTGAAACAGACTGTATGTTCCGTAAGCGAGTGCTTGTGAGGCTCAAAGGGTTCACAGAAGACTGTGAGGAAATGAAAGACGACAAACATTCTGGGAAGCTGACAACTTGGAAAACTGAGTAAAATGCAAAAAACAAAAATTCTCAGAAGGATCAAGCGGGCCGTCTGCTGGGCGTCAGAAGGACATTTAAAATCATCACCATTAACATAGACATTGCGTGGAACATGTCGAAAAAGAAAAGTTAGGAAAAAAAGTCTGAAAAATGGCTTCATTCTACACCAAAACAATGCTCCTTTGCTTTCTGGGCTTTCACTGTGAAGAGCAGTTTTGGGCTGAAAAGCGGATTGCAACACTGAAACATCCACCATATTCCTATAATTTAGCAATCTGTGACTTTTTTCTTTTCCCAAAAATGAAACCTGTACTTAAAGGAACCCGAGTCATTGAAGGCTGTTAAGAATAGAAAGTCACATTATTGCAGCAGTTATCAGAAATTGAAGTACTACTCGTTTTTGAGTAGTGGAAAATAAGACTGGGAGAATGATGTCATCGGGAATACATTGCAAAAAGACAAACAACATATTTGCCATAAATTGTGAATAACTTTTGAGCCAGTCCCATTACTTTACAGGTGGACCTCGTATGCCCATCTTATGACAAACTTTTGGGACCTTTAAAGAAAAACTAAAAATATCATCAAAAGTGTACATAATTTTTTCAATACTTGATTTACTTTGAAAAACAAGTTCAATATCAAATACCTAGCTCAATAGTTTGCTTCTTTTACCCGTAATCGATTATTTCATATTCTTATCTAGACGTAAAATCCATGCTGAGATAACACTTGTTGTAAAATCTCTTTTAAATAACGAAGAAAAAATTCAGCGATAGCGGACACGAGATTAAATTCTTCTTCATATTTTCTGTCAAAAGATTTGGAAATTGGAATCACTACTTAAAAAATAAAAATAAATAAGAGGCTGTTTATGTGAGAGAGATAAGGAAATAAAGACACAATGCAATCAGCTATTGCACGCCAACAGCAAGATAATAAAGCTGTTGACATCTTTACCCTGATACCATTACACTATATGTAGAGAAATATTTTTGCTCTTTGATAGTAGTTCAGATGGTTCTTTTCCGGTAATAAGCATCCAAAAATTATAAGAAACATCAGTTATTTCAAGGACAAGTTTTTCATCGTTGACCTGAATAATTTATGTGGTTCTTATGTTTTTCTCATGAATACATTTGCTTCAGTATCCAGAGTTTTGATTTCGAATGAAACAATTTCCTATAATTCCTTTAAATAATTCATTTCGCTTTAAGAACTGCAACATTCAACTATGTGTTTTTGCCCCTCCACAACATTCATTATACAGGATTATTCAAAATGAAAGAGCAGATTTCATTTACAATGAGGGATAACGATGGGCCACATATTATACATCAATGAACAGAGGAATGCTCGCAGTTATTTTATTGTTGAAAACCATATTATGCATTCAAGGTGAGCACTATTTGTTATGCAGCAAACATAGCATTTGTATATCTGTTTCTTCATTTTGAATATACCCGTACAAAAAAGTTGAGCAGATCATTAAAACCACCGGTCACAAAATGAACGGGTCATTCAAAAGGACAACCTTTTACATCATTGTTTCAATTGGCAGAATGGATAAAAATGAAATACAAGGTTATTCAAAATGAATGAGCAGATGTACAAATTGTACGGTTGTTCGCATAACTCACATTAAATGCATAAAATAACATTGGACAAAATTTAACGTTAATTTTGAATTTCCTCTATCATTGATATCTTGTGGCCCATCATTGCCCGTTCATTATAAATGAAAATTTAAACTCTACTCCTTCATTTTGAATAACCTTGTATAAAAGAACTTTTGTACGGGAGCATTACAGCCGAGCAGGCAAAATATATGCAATAATTATACGAAAATTCGTAGGATTCAAATTGTTAATGTGAAAGTACTCGAACAATTCCCTTAATGGCATTCAATTGAAATAGTACCATAGTTCCATTCAGTCAGTTTTTATGGTGTTATGTAATTAAAAATAAGTGAATATTCATGAAATACTTCGTTCGTTTGAATACTTATTAGTTATAATTAAAAATCCTTCTTCAATCAATACATTTATGAAACTTTTTAATTTCTCCCCATGTACGTATTTGGATTCGTTTCTCCCATTCAAATATTTCGAATCGTTTAAAAAATCGTGGTTTGCTCTCTTTCTGAAAAAGTGACATTTTGGAATTTCGAATTCTATAATTCCATCAGAGGGCAGGAAACAACTCAAAGATTTCGGTAACAAAGTGATTGCCCATAAAATATATTCCGCTCCAGGCAGTATCGGTGTTTGGTCACGCATCAAAATATTTAAGATCTTCCGAAAGGCACCTGGGAATAAGAAGAGATGAGAAGAGACAAACTTCTTCGTTTGTTAATCGCGATTATAATGAAGAACTCGAAAAGAGCGCTTGCGAATTATATTTGTGTGTGTTTTACTGCATTTTTAAAGTGAGACTTTAATTATAATCACCCTGTATAATATATATATATATGTGTGTGTGTGTATGCAGCAACATGGAAGCTCTTGCAAGTTGTAGTCGAAAACCAAGAGGATTTTCTCATTAACTGAAACATTCTGAATCGTTTGATTTTTATCATTTTATTAAAAAATTTAAAGAAAAGATGTGAGAGGGAGAAGGACGCTGGTCTACAACGAGAGAGGAGGCGAGAGTGGCGCGGGCTGCGGCAAACAGCGAGAGAAGATGATTGTAATGAATTAATAGTTAATGTAAATATCACTGTATAATAGTATGTAATTAAATGCCGTTAAAAGAAATACCCTATTTCTTTATTGTGTTTGGAAAAACATTCCTAGACTAGCTACAAATTTATTACACTCACAGAGTCTGTCTATATATATATTCTAAGCCTTGTCCATTTTTTATTGTTTTTTGCTTATATACATTATATATATAATGTATATAATGTATATAAGCAAAAAACAATAAAAAATGGACAAGGCTTAGACGTTTTCGGCTTGGACTTTTGGACGTTCTTAGCTTGCATAACAAAGCCATAAAGCATTCGATATACATTTATTTTCGTAAAAATACCATCAAATAAAAACGGCCAAAGATAAACAGGAGAAAAAAAAAAAAGAGAATACGTATATCCAGTACCCGTCTAGTGTGAATAGCAGGGCATGTATGATTGAACTTCATAATCATTTTTATTGGTTTTGGCTCTGGGTTTTTGAAAGTAGGAAGAGGCCTGCACGAGTAATTACAAAATGAATCTGTTAAAAATCACCAAATGACTTAACTCGACGCTATCCGAGTAAGTAAAAATTACTAATTAAATATTTTAATATAAAATGAAAGCTGTATGAGGTGGGCTGCAATAATTCATCGGTGTGCATCCCTGATTGCATCCCGAAAAGCAACTGTAAAGGTTATCGTAATCACTAAAAACGAACGATTCAGCCATAGTAATATCGCAGCGCCATTCGACAATATCGATCATTTATCACATGATTATATATTCAGTCATGCGAGTCACAAGTATACAGAAAGAATCTCTGTATTCGTCAAATGTCACATGGTTTTTGGTATGTACCCAATCGGTGATACAGCGCCAACTCTAGTATGGAAAGGGCGGGATATATTTGCTAACTTTGTGCTCCTTTAGAATAACAGTGGCCTGATGGCCAATTGGTTAGAAACTCTGGCCTTTGGTACCACGAGCTTCAGGTTCGAATCTGGCGGTCAGTGGTTCGGAATCCACGTTAAACTGTTGGTCCCGGTCTAATTAGCCTAAAATGTGCAAAAAATTATCGCAGAGCGTCAAATCAAAACTTTAGAATACGCGCTTTATTTTACTACTACTCTATGATTCAAGAGTATTATTCATAAAGGATTCTAAAGAGCATATAAGGCAGGTTCATTTCGTTACTCTCAGCATGAAGCAAACCTTCATTGCCACTCAAATAATAAGTTTACGAAGTACATGACCTTCGGTTGAACTTGTTTGTGACGGAGAAAAGTCAAAAGGTGAGGGGGAACGATGATTTTTTTAGTATTTATTTTACTTCCTTTGGTTTCTAATCAAAAATAATTCAGTGTTTCACATTTTTTTCTTTTTGTCTTGGCATTATTGTTAAAAATATTTCAAGGGACGACAGTAGCTTGCTTCATGCTGAAGGTAACGAATTAAGCCAGTCTGATAAGGTCTTTAAACTCTTATCAGATGGGTTTATCTCGTTACTCTCAACCTTAAGGCAACCGACATTGCCACTCTAATAATAAGTTTGTGTAGTGCATGACCTTCGTCGAACTTGCTTGCGTGGGAGAAATTGGATGCAACCGTAAACCGCACTGTCTTCACTGGTTCCCTGCGGAATGGGCTATAAAATGCTCTTTGCAGTTGAGTTATGATGTATAAAAGTTGGATGAACTCATTATTTGAGTGAAACTGTGATTTACTCCACGTCGTAGGTAACCAAATAAGCCAGTCTGATAAGGTCTTAATACTAATGGCTTAAAAAGAATTTCTTCCGAAAAGTTTTTAACAACAATGGCGAGACAAGAAGAAGAAAAAAAGATGTGAAACAACTGAATTATTTTTGACGGGAAACCAAACAAAGTAAAATAAATATAAAATAGTAACTTGAGTAAACAAAATTGACACAGAAACGTTCGATGTTTGCTTAACCTTCCTCTCTTTTAAGATACAATGTAACTGAAAACAGCAGATCATATTCTGAACTCGATTTTATCTCTTTTAAGACTCACTCATAAAAATAACTCTTCTTTTTCTTTTATGATGTTTGACTCAAGTGCAGTTGTAAAAACCGCTGTACAGCGTCATAGGTTTCATTTTCATCCTATCTACCAACTTGGGAAAATGAAAGAAGTAAGATTATTGAGAAATAGACAAAAGGGAGTAAAAAAAAGGTTTCAGTTTCATACGTACATGAATTTATGAATTTTACTTTAAAACAGTATGTAAAAGAGTAAATGTAAAATTAACCACATTTACGTGTTGTTTAAAAAACCACAAACAACTTCCACAAAGTCGTCCTATTGCCAATACGAGTCTTTTCAATTCTAAAATAGTGACTTCAAATCATGCTGCCAGCTCCTTTTCACCTTCAAGACATTTGATTTCGTTATCTGAAAATCTTTCTCATTTCTGTCAAACCGAAAGAGTCTTCTTCATACAAAAATATTCTTTTTTTTTTTCTACGTTTCTCCCGTTTTTAACAATTTGAAACTGGCTATTAATCGAAGCAATTTCCTGCATTATCTTTCAAGATTCTTTCAGGAATATTCTTTAAAAAAGCGATATCGATATCTAATAAGGCCAAAGAGATATTAAGTTGTGTTGAAATAGGGCACTGGTTAAAGCAGTTCTACATTTAAAAAATACATGTTAATGTATTTATATAGCTTATTTCGAATCTTCACCTTTAATTTTTATTTTAGCAGCAAATATTCTCTCCAACAAAAGATTTTTTTATTATTTTTCTCTAAGTTTATTATTCCTATCAGGACACTTATTTTACTAAAGAGTATTGATATTAGGCCATACTAACTATAGTATGACATATCAATACTCAATTATTATCAATATTCATTAGTAAATAATTGTCCTGAGTATTGAAACCATATCAAACTTTTGGCTGTTTTACTAATGAATATTAAATAAACCATAATTGTATGCCAATTATAGGATCGTAAACGGTTCTCAGAATATTTTATTTTTACCATAAAGACACAGGAATAAAAGCAGGAAAGTTTCTTGAACAGAATTTGGAAAGTGATCAGTTTGTTACGTCGCATTCTTGCGACATCTAATTCATTTCACCGTATCCCTTTTGTTGTCTTCTTTTTCTGTTCCCATAAATTAACACACTTCCAGTTGATGTATATAAAGTATTTATTCACATTCCAACAATACGCATTCGAGCAACTGCCGCCAACCACACTCGCGTTCCTTCTTCTGCCCTTGCTGTTACATTTTTTCATCCTCGTATAAGACATTTGCCTTATATGGAGTTACAGGAGGAGGAGTTATGGAAGAGCCTCTTGGTCGTGGCGCCATCTATTGTCATTTATAATGACAAATAGTTTACATTCGAGCATCCTGACCAAGCAATTGCCCTCAATTGCCACATAAATTTTACTTAGTAATTACACTTTACCATATACAAAAATAAACACAATATATATATACAGCACATAAAACATGTAATAATAAAAAAAAGATGTTAAAGTTCTAATATGATTATTGGCCAAATGAGTTCCTAAAAAGTTCAGATAAAAAAAGTTCAGGAACAATGTTTATAGTTATTGATGAATGGGCACTAGTCGTTACATGGATTATCTGGAGAGACACTAGAAGATCCCAGGGGTTCCTCATCATCCGAGTCACAATCATCTTTATGAAGTCGCCATGGCTTGAGTTGACTCACGTGTGCAGTTGTGATGTAGAATCTGCCTCGTGTGCTTTTCACGAAAGGTCCTAAATGGTCTATGTGAACAACTGAAAAGGGTCTTTTTCCAGGATTAATCGGGTGTAGATATCCTTGTTGTTTTCCACCTAGAGTCTTGTTGACTGAGCATTCGAAACACATTGAAATATGTTTCCGTAAGTAACGTTTCATGTATGGAAACCAGTATAACTCTTTCATTTTGCTGACAGTCCTATCAACAGAAAAATGTCCCATAAGGTCGTGAAATTTCACAGCAGTACTTTTCTCATACTTTTTGGAATCACATACAGAAGTTTGTCTTTTCCTTTTTCGTTGATTCTCTTATAGATTCGGTTTCTTTTGAAGGCAAAATTAACAATTTGTTTCTTTTCTTCATATTTTCTTTTTCTTGCTCTTCCTTCTTAAAAATGTCAATCAATTTTCTTAAATCTTTATCAACATGTTGGATGATCACAATTTGTTCATCTTCACTTAGTGTTAGGCATACTTGAAATTTCTTCTCTATGAGGTGTGTTACAGTATCTTCCGATTCTGAAACGGGAGCTCGACTCATCGCATCAACATGTGTCATTTTTATGCCTGGTCTGTGGCGAACTTCAAAATCATATTCCTGAATAAGTATACTCCATCTTGCTATCTGAGGATTACATGATTTTTTGACATTCATGTAAATTAATGCTTGACAGTCAGTGACAACTGTAAAACTTATTCCCAATAAAAATTGTCTCAATCGTTCTAATGTCCATACAATAGCCATTAACTCCAATTTACTTGAATGATAATTCTTTTCAGCTTCAGTCGTTTTCTTGCTAACGCAGTAAACTAGGTGTCACTTGTTATCACTTCCAACTTGAAGTAGCATTCCAGCGATACCTTCCGCACTTGCATCAGTATGAACTTCAGTTTTAGCTTCGGGATTATAGAGTGCTAAAGTAGGTTGTCGAGTCAATTCACTTTTCAAAACATTAAAAGATTGTTCTTGTTTTTCTCCCCAGTTAAAATCTTCGTTCTTCTTAGTTAGGTCAGTCAGAGGTTTTGCTTTTATAGCATAATTTTGAATAAATCTCCTAAAAAAACTTGTTAAGCCGAGAAAGCGTCTAACTTCATGCAAATTTGTCGGTTGGGGAAATTTAGAAATTACTTCTACCTTTCTTGAGCCTGGTTTAATCCCATTCTTATTAATAATGAAGCCTAAAAGTTCTACTTCATCTTTTGCAAACTCACATTTAGACAATTTTAATGTTAACTTAGCTTCTCGTAAAGCCTCGAATACTTTACCTAATTTTTAATCATTTCTTCCCAAGTTTTGGCATGTACAAGGATGTCGTCGAGATAGCATAAAACATCTTTGTTGCATAAGCCACCTAAAGTATGGTACATTAACCGTTGAAATTCTGCTGGTGCGTTTGTTAATCCAAATATCATTCTTTCAAATTGTCCAGTTTCATCTGGTGTGATAAATGCAGTTTTTAATTTGGCTTCTTCTGTCAACGGGATTTGTAGATACCCATGAGCCAAATCGAGAGTTGTAAACAGACTGCAATCATGTAGTTGTTCTACACTCATGTCCATAAATTAAGGATAATGAAGTCAGGCAAAGAAAGAGACAGAAGCAAAACAAATTTGACTTATTTGTAAAGTCCATTTTTAAACAAAAGGTAAAGAGCAAAAAAGATGCTATATGTTTGATATAATTAATAAAAAATTGCGATTTTTACTCCCTGGAGCAAATTTCAAAAAAGAACCTATTTACAAAAACAGTATAGCATGGTTAGTATGATGGTTAATATGGAGTATGTCTCCCGGACGATGCAATACAGACCTTACAACGCCTAGGCATGCTGAGTATCAAATTATCAATCTGATCTTGGGGAATATTACACCACTCATCAAGCAATGCCCTCGAAGTTCCGGTTGACAGGTGGGAGGGTTGACGGGCTGCAATTCTTCGGCCAAGTATAACCCACACATGCTCTATTGGATTCAAGTCCGGTGAGTATGCTGGCCAATCCATACGGGGATATCCTCCAATTGAAGGCATTCATCTACAATGTTTGCACGGTGAGGACGGGCGTTGTCATCCATAAACAGAAATTCAGCCCCCATGACGCCCCGAAACAAACGTACATGCTGTTCCAGATGGACATCCCGATAGATGTGGCCTGTCATCGTTACACTCTGAACATGCACGTCACTTCTGGAACCAAGAATAATTCCTCCCAAACGAGCCATCCTGCACCACCGTAACGGTGTCGTTCAATGGTGTTCTCTTGGTGGTAACGGGTACCTGGCGCTCTCCATATGAAAGTCCGGCGAAAATCAGACTGCAAACTAAACCTGGACTCGTCGGAAAACATCACACAAGACCACTGTTGCGGGTGTCCACAATGTATGCTCTCTACTCCAGGTTAATCGCAGGCGACAGTGAGTTGCGGTAAGTAGAACACATCTGACAGACCTGCGAGCATATAGACCAATGTTCCCTAAGCGTCTGTACATGATCTGCCTTGAAACTGTCGTATCGGTAACTGAAGAGAGCTGACGAGACATGTCTGATGCTGTGCTCCGTCTGTTTCTTTTGGCAGTAACTGCTAAATACCGGTCCTCATTCGGCGTTGTAACTCGAGGGGGCGACCTGTGCTGTAACATCTACTCACATTACCATCATCTTGGAATCGTTGCCAAAGCCTGGAGATGACACTCTGGGCGATTCAAGTTCCTCGGATGCTTCCAGCTGGGTACGTCCACATTCAAGTCGTCCGATAATTCTACCACATAAAAAATCATCAAATGCTTCCTTTGTGTCATAACTATGCGGTTATTGCACTGAAAGGCTTTTAAAGCGCTTGTGAACAATTTTACTTCTTTGCCACCATTCCTTATATACCCCCTCTCTACACTCTCGTCATTGTGACGTACTATCCGCGCTATCTGGTGGTTTCCTGTAATTTGCATATTCTTCTTCAAGATGTGTGTGATAATTCTACAGGTGAAATTTCTATTTTAGAGTTCAATTTCTGTGTGATTCTGAATTATCCTTAATTTATGGATATAAGTGTAAAAGATCATCAATTTTGGGAAGAGGAAATTTATCCTTGATCGTCTGATTATTTAGTTTTCTATAGTCAATAACTAGTCGATTTTCGCCAGTTTTCTTACGCACTAAAAGAACAGGTCTTAAATATGGTGAACGTGTTTCTTTCACAATACCATGTTCTTTCCATTCATTAACGATTTGTTTAATTGCTTTTCTTTCGGCTGAATTTGTTTTTATACGGTTTCATACATACAGGTTTTGAACCCTCAACTTCTTTAATATCCATTTTTATCTGTCCTGTACATCCGAATTCCGATATGTTTAATGCAAAACAGTCTCTATACTCATTCAACAAATTAACAATGTTCTTCTGTTGTTGTTCAGTTAAGTGTTTATTAACTTTTATTTTGTTCTAAGCTTATAGGATTTCGCTCTACATTATCTGAACTAACATTTAATATTTCTACTGAAGAAGTGCCATTAATAAAATTAACATAATTTAAATCTGGTTCCAAGTTGACCTCCTCCACTAATTCTACATTTCCAATGTTCTGATTTTCTTTTAAAATTATTTCCTTACATCCAATATTAATAATTGGTACAATAGTTTTACCTTTTTTCATTTCTAACAAAGAATTAAAATTTCTTTCATTTCCCTGCATCATAATTAACCCATTATTTATTAGTTCTGTTTTCGCCTTTACAAAATTTATGCCATTATTTATTATTTTCGTAGTTTCCTCCACTTGCAATTTAACACGAGGCGTTTCTTCGATGCAGTTTAATCCAATAAATGGGTAATCTTTTGCTTAACTGATATGCAAAATATCCCCGACCTAGCATACGCAATATATGGTAAATCTAAAAAGGTGCGCCCGACTAATAAATCAACTGGTTGAGCCGAATCTGGAACAATTAAAACAGGAATATCATTTCCCACTACTTCACCTATTTGAAAATCTACGACTGCTGCTCCTAAACTCTAAAAACTGGACATTTTTGATTCCCAAAGGAATAAAGATCTTTTTGCAAGGCGTCATATAATTCCTAGACGTTCTGCAAGCGATTCTTTCAATAAACAAGAAGAAGCACCAGTATCTAGCAAACAACTAACAGAACGGTTATTAATTGTAGCCTTTCTCAAATACTTGTCAGCAGTTACTGACGATTCATGGTCAATCACACTTAAGCTAATTTCTTTTTTATTCTTTGAGCAATATTTTTTTGAATGCCCCTTTAAACCGCATAAAGTACAAGGATTTGGGCAATCTTTTGAGATGTGTCCGAATAAATTACATGAAAAACACTTGGGTTCACCTTTTTCATTACGAATAGATGAATTAAATACTTTATGACTATCAACATATTTATGCGAATTTTTTTTTCTCATTTAATTTATGACTTATCATAGCATTTTTGTTTTCCATCCTATTAGTTTGGAATCCACTTTATGGTAATTTGATAACCGCGAATAATTTCTTGCGTCATCCCAATGACCTCCAAATTTATTATTCTTGCTTTCATTATTTATTTTCATTCCGATACGAACATTTTCGTATTCGTCTAATATTCTTGCCAACTCTTTCGGATTTACATATTTAGGCCATGTATCAATAAAATATTCTCGTATAAAATTTGGAACCCGTTTTTTCAACTGATCTGTTATAATTAATTCTTTTAAGGAATCGAAATCATTAATTTTTAATCCTTTCAACCATTCGTTAAAATAATTACTTATTTCGAAAACGAAATCTGTCCACGTACCTTTTGAATCCCTAGTATGATTGATAAATTTCTGGCGAAATATTTCTGGGCTTAATTTAAATCTCTTTAACAGTAGATTCTTAACAAATACATATTCATTAGCTTGTTCTTCAGATTCTCTAGCGATTAGTTGGTAATTTCAAAGGGTAGCAATCCTAATAAATGGAATACAAAATCGTTTTCCTCTATACCCACTCGCTTTGCCTGCCGTTCAAATAAAATTAAAAATGACGTTATATCTCCTTCCTTCGGATTAAATCTCTGCATGAGATTTCTTAAATCAACTGATTTGTTTTACTTCCGGAGCATTAGTATCATATTCAGTTGACGTTTGGTACATAACTTTATTTTCGTTTTGCAGTTTTAATTTTTTCCAATTCAAAAGTTCTTTGCTTTTCCCGTTCCTCAATTTCTATCTGTCTTTGCTTTTCATTTTCCTTTCCTAACCTTTCATTTTCCTTTTCTAACCTTTCATTTTCCTCTCTTTTAATTCTTTCCTCAATTATTCTTTCGAAAACTTGCTTAACAAATTCTTCGTCATAATTTTCACTACTTGTTATTAATCTTTTAATATTAACTATGACAGCTTCCGGTGGAATCGTTACACCGAGTTCTGTTCTAAATCACTTTTACGACCTTTTCCAAGGAACGACATTTTGATACTTATACTTGAGTATACTTTAATACTTGAGAAATACTTTAATACTTGAGAAATACTTTAAACATATATATCAACTTGAAAGAAATATTCAATACTTAAAAATATTTATACCTTAAACTTCAACTTAGAAAGGAAATCATTTAACTTTTTTTCCTTCACTACTCAAAACGTAATTATGTCAGATTGTAGATCCTAAATCCCGCTTCTGATAATAACTTGTTGTCTTCTTTTTCTGTTCCCATAAATTAACACACTTCCAGTTGATGTATATAAAGTATTTATTCACATTCCAACAATACGTATTCGAGCAACTGCCCGCCAATCACACTCGCGTTCCTTCTTCTGCCCTTGCTGTTACATTTTTCATCCCCGTATAAGACATTCGCCTTATATGGAGTTACAGGAAGAGGAGTTATGGAAGAGCCTCTTGGTCGTGGCGCCATCTATTGTCCTTTATAATGACAAATAGTTTACACTTTTTTTCAAAACTCTTTGAGATATTGAACTGAAATAAACATAATGATATATTTCTGATGGTGGTGTATGAAAGAAATATTAGTGTGTATATACTCGTTTCTGAGATTAGTCCAGATAATTTTGATATCGTATAGGAAGTATTGTCTCCTATTTGTATATTGTTTCGTATTGCATATTGTATAGAAAATCTGGAAGATTCGAAACATGTTGCCCGAGTCGATGCCCGCCATGTCAAAAAGTCTTCAACTATTCTACTAGTATATCAAAGTAGTGATACCAACTCTCCGTCCACAGGAATGGATACTAGTCTCGACTCATTTGCTAACTGATAAATACTTTCTTCTGGGTGACAAAGTCGGTGTATTCATTTTGATTGTAGCAGCTTTTATGTTTGAGTTATAAAAGTGAGGTTGGGAGGATGACCACGATATGCAGGTGTCTGTATTCTAATTGATTATTTATAACCTCTATTTTTAAAAGTTCAAGTTTCATTTCTTTAAAAATGAAAAGTTGGTTCCTATCAAATCTGCTGCATTTTTACAGGTTGAATTTAATTACAATTTTTAGAAATTGTCTACTGGCTGAGTTTTGTGAGAATATCCCTTCCATCGACTCAAACGAGTTGGTGGAAGTTTTCGGGTTCTCCAGCATACAAAAATAATCTTTAAACTTCTTCCAAGATGTTATTTTCTTTCAAATAAGGAATAGTGTTGAAACTCTGATAACAGTGTTACATTAATAAAATCATTAAGGTTATAAAACAAGATTTATCCACAGTTGAAGTTTTTCCCTCCCCGTAACAGATTTCCCCTAAAAAAATTCCGTTTATCATTTTTCATAAAGTTTAAGCATCAGATAGCATTTTATGGGATCTTTTACTAATTGTTCGCTCATTATTTGTGCAGAAAAAAAAAAAAAAATAGTGAGACTTCACAATTTAACATGAACATCGTACAATTTAAAAGAATAAATCATACTGATATTAGAAAAAGAAACATATATTTTGATATAAAAAATGTTTTCAATATTTAAAATTACATATTACTTTGTAGTATATCGATGGATTTCGTATTACAAATAGATATACAGTCCGCGGGCGATGAGGGAGAACATTATCGTACGAAGGGAGTCGTGGTAGATGACCCACATTTAGGTGTGGTACGGAGAACAATATTTTTCGATGGCCGTCGGTCGATGAGTAACCATGGGTAACCATGATGGATTAACCTGGATTTTTTTTTTTTTCATAATTTATTTTTAAAAGTGGTTGTGTCATATTTCAGTTTTTCCGAAACCAACCGGTGATGATTTACAAAATTTAATACGATGTTTATAAACATTTCAGAAAAATATCGATGTTTATCACGTCAGATATTTGTTCACCTAGCTGTTCGATAGTAAAAATACGACTGAACAAAATATTTTTTAATATTTGAAAATTAATAAGTGAATTTTTAGTTGCATTCAATTTAATTCAATTTTTAGTTGCATCATTTTAGCATCAAAGCAAGAAATATGCTGTTGAATGGTATATAACTGACAAAAACATGAAAATCCCCCACTGGTTATTTAAGTAGTACATGCACCTATAACTTAAACCTAATTGTGATAGTAGTAAAAGGTAAGTACTGACACTGTTTTAATAAGCGAAATGTCACTATGGTGCATGCAGTAAAACCCAGGAGACCGAGTGACGGAGAAGACTTGCGTTAATTAAAGAATTGCAAATTAAAGTGACCATAATTATATATTAATCGTTCATTTAACAAAAGAAAAATTAATAATGGTTTAGGTTTGCGTTTATATAGAAACCTATCATGATTATAAAATCCTATTTAATCATATTATCAAGTTGGTAAAACTTGCGTTCGAAATTAAGAATTTCTGCCGCTATTTTCCCCCAACATTCAGTTGTTCGAGACTTGCCATTTTGAATTGTAGCTGGCATTTGTTTCGATTGAATTTGATGAAACTACTTCATTGTTTGGCTCATTTTTGACGTACAAGATACAATTTTTATAAGTCGCCATGAGATGGATCAGTGATTCTAAAATTGTGTATTTACAGGGGTACATCAAAAAATAATGCAGTATTTTTCAAAAAAAATTTCATTTTCAACTCAATTCATTATGTTGTAGTCGATCGCCATGATAGAGACGTACAAATCAATTCCGGAAAAAAAAAAACTGGAGTAGCAGTGCCTAGTTTGACTGTCAGAAAATTCTAAGCTTGATTATATTACATATTCTAACTCGATTCTCAAAACTTATAATAAGATATAATTTTTGGGTCGAAAAAACAAAAGATTTCGTATAATCCGCAAGGGCGTATAACGCCAAAAATCGATATTACGCCAACAAACACCTATTATGTTAAATTTTATTCTTTAAATTGCTCTTAACACCAAATATTATCACTAACTAATTCTATTACGTCATTATCACTAACTAATTCTATTATGTCAAAAAAATCATGTTTTTTTACATTGCCGAATTCGAATGATAAAACAATATAAATAAAAAGAAGAAACAGACACTACTTACATTTAATTCTGATATATATCCTTTGTTGGAGGCAAAAATGATATTTTTATTGCCTCACTAAAAACGTGTTCTTGCAATGCATATCAAATCAATGAAGAAAAGAAGAGCAAGAACATCACAAAACTACAATAGTACGTCCCAGCGGCCTTTTTTCTTACATGAACTAACGTTTTAAAATTAAAATGTTAAATTTTTCAGCTCAAATTCAAATAACGGTTGCCACCAAAACTTAATTATATCAACAGCATTTTAAAAAAACATCACAAAACTGTAAAAAAATTTAATGCGGTCAAGCGCGGTTTTCTCCGTAAACTAGCTTTCTAAAAATAAAAATAACATTATTTCGCCCGAATACAAAATAGCAGTTATCACAAAACTTTAAATATATCAACAACAATAAAAGAAAATTAATATTCGATAATCAAATATTAATTTAAATATTATAGGGAAAGAAATTGGGGGAACATTGGCGAAATATTCCGGTTTGCAAGATTGGCGACTTCCTTAGGGGTACAGTATTCTAGATTTCAACAAATATTCTTTTGAAATAAGCATAAATGAAGTTGAATAAATAAAGTTGGCATAAATGAATTAAAAAATAAATTTTAAAAATAAAATGTGATGATTCTAAATGAAATTTGTAATTTTATGTAATTTGTTTAGAAATAAATATTAGTTTTTAAGCAATATTTTTTAATTTCAATGTTTGCTTTTTTTTTTTGGTGCATTCCAATCAAATCCTGCGAGCAAAAAATTAATTATAAAATAATAATTAAAATTGGAATTTCGACTTTAGATACATTTCCTATTATTTATAGTTTAGTAGAACCTATAGAATTTTTTTTTTCAAATGGTTGCACTTCTATTCTGTGTTCGTCGACGGAGTGCCTTGGTCGCGAAGCGACCAAACCTCCAAATTGCTTCATAAAAATATAAGTACAGTCGGCTCCAGGCCCAGTGTAAAATTGAGAAAACCATTGCAAAATTACAATTAAATTACAATTACAATTAAAATTAAAATCAAAATCAAAAAAGATTATAGAGAATATAATAAAAAGAAACAAAAACATTTAAACAAACAAAAACAGAACAATGACGGAAGAAGCAGAGCCATAGCACCAATGAGCACCACGCAGCATCAGAACAAATAGAACATACACGCGCGAACGCGCCCTTAGTCAAACATAACCAGGACCACAGAAATGTAAAAAAGAGTCAATGTCAAAAAGTGTCAATAAAAGGTGTCAAAATGTAAAAAGTGTCCAAGAGAAGCAAAGAGGAATACCTTTTACTTATTAATATTTAAAAACATGCTTCGGTCTTTTACGAGTGCAAGGAATTGAAATGTCATAATTAAAGTTGTTGATAGCATTAATTACCGGATTGTGTGAATTATTAATAGAAGTGTAAAAAATTTTTGAGCAATTTTGTCAACATATTCGCAAGAAAAGCCAGGCATGGATAGAGAGCGTTTGATTTCTTTATTTCGAAAATACCATGGTGCGTCAACAATCATTCTGATGACTTTATTTTCTAGTCGTTCAATAATAAGAAAGTTACTTTTGTGCAGTTGAGCCCCAAACTGGACTCGCATATGCTATAATTGGACGTAAATAAGCAAGATAGATTAGTTTTTTCAGTTCAATGGTTAGTATAGAGTGCCTTCCTAAAACAGAATAGAATTTTCTTAGTTGGTTATTGAATTTATTTCTTACGTAGTCAATATGAGCTTTAAAGGTTAGTTGGCGATCAAGAATTACTCCTAAATATTTAGCTTCTTAGACCAGGAAATGTTAGTGTTGTAAAGAATGGTTGCACTTATTTTGTTGATAACCCCCCAAATATGTAATTCTGGGTGCGCGCCTGTTATAAGTGACGGATGCAAGTGTTCACTGTATTACACGAATAAACAATCAGAAATTCACAGTTCTTTCTCATTCAATCATACATTTTTACAATCAATAATTTTTAAAATTCACTCAACCTTTCGCTTGCCATTTTAAAATGAAATAACCTTTTAAAAGTTGCCAATGAATGTTTGGAAAAATAAAATAAAAATAAGTTTTATGTTTAAATATCTTGTAGAAAATATAAATTAATACATAAATATATTTTTAAAAAATTTTTAATTTTAAATGGATACGCTTTTATATTAGTTTAGCAGCGAAAATAATAAATAAATAAAATACAGCTGCCTAAAAATAAATAAATAAACTATTTCACTGCGTCGTGTTCATGTCTTTTATAACATTTGGCGACCCATTGCACCTCCAAATTGCGCCAACAGTATATCAAATCGCCAATAGAAATAAAGTTTATCTGAAAATAAAAAAAAACTAACCACCATATCAAATGAAATAGACTCATGATAAGGGGGCTCGGAGTCTGTGCATCCCTAACGATATGTGGATTGAATTTTTCAATTGTTTAGAAAAAAAGGGGACATAGATTACAGTTTTAGATTACGGATTTTTATTTCTGTTCGAGAGGCAATGAAAAAAATGGGAGATGAGGCTCTTTTTAAAAAAAAAACTGTCACAGAGCACTTGTCAGCGATGTTTGACCTGGTTTTGAAATCGGAGATGAATCATTTAGCGTCAGTTCACCTGCTTTTCTGTTCAATAGATTGAAAATAGATCAATAAATTTCAAATCTCGCATTTTATGACAACTGACATATTTTTTTTATGATTTTTTTCATTACGTAATGGTACGTAAATGAAAATGAAATCATTTAGTGAACTTCTTTTACATTTATCTAGAGGCGGGAATTGGTTTAAAAATTACAACTCCGGATTCTTTTTCTGAAAATAATTATTATTTCTTCAAAATTCGTGGAAGTGATGCTAAAATGAAATGTCAAGAAGGGAATTCAATTGAATCCTTCCATAAAAAATAGTAGCAAATATAGTTATAGCTTTACCAGAAAACCATGTAATAGTTAAGAGACTTTTCTCCACACTAAAGTTTACATTAGATCAACAATGGAAGACGATCCAGCAGAAGCTATTTTGTTATTAAGGACAACAAAAAAAAAATAATAATACATTGTAAATACGGTCTCTTTGTGTTTAAAATGTACATTTTTCTTTTCGTTTATCTTCAGTTATTCTATAACACTTTCTTCTTCATTAGCCATCAGCCTAATGGCAGATTTCAGGACAGGACATATTTTCTTTTACGGGGTAGGGTTGTCAGCCCTACGCCCTACAGTCCTATTTCGCCGGGACCTTTGGTTTCAAGTGGATTCCGAACCACTACAAATCCATGGCACAGCCAGGACGAGAACACGAAATTCAGACATCGAGCGCCAGAGCGCTAGTCACTCGGCCATCGGGTCATTCTATAATATTCTAGCCCTATTAATTTAGTATTGTTATTTTTATTGAATATACGTATTTCTTGTAAACAAATTTAGAATACAAGAATGGCTTTTAACTTAGGATAAATACTACACCTTAGCTATTTCAATGTATGAATAAATGAGTTACACCCTTTTCAATAAAATAATATATTTTATAATAATTTATGTTTATAAAAGAGAGGAATATAGTGATATAGTGTCGAAATAGTGATATTTACAGATTAGTTATTTATAAAATTGTTTTCAATGATTTACAGAATAGAACTGAAAGCAATTTCAGATATAGAATATATTAAATGATATTTAATATATACTATAATTAAAAATGTTTTTGAATGAAAGCATTTTTTTTAATATTAATTCTTATCGTAATGGATATCCGGTAGAAATTAAAAGAGAATATACTAAAATCGGATTGAAAATAACTAAACAAATTTCAATTAGGTATTTAATAAAGAAATGCTAGAAATTGAAAAATACCACGTGGATTTTACAAATACGGGCATACATAGTTCTACCGGGCAATACTCGATCTCATGCCGTGAACTTTTTTTAATTACTATTCTTCGGTGGGCCTCGTGTTTCGTTTATATATGCCACCAACAAGTCATCGACAGGCGATGAAGGTGGGTATTGTCATCGAAAAATTTTAAGAGTAACTACTCCGTATCATATAGAAGAAAAGTCGAAAAACTCTCATCAAGCAGCCTGACTATCAATGCGAGATACTTTTACACATATTGTTCCAATCGCCATCACGTCTCTAAAAGTTATAACTGATATGATGCCACCAGCGGATTCGAGCTTGAGCCATCTTGCACATTAGAGAGCACATTACCATTGTGCCACGAGTTGGTCTCACGTGTGAATAAACGTTCCATCACAGTTCATGTGTGTTGGAATGTTAACGAAAAAGAATAATATCGAAAGAGACTGTTGAGTGAGTTGAGCTTGTCGATATACAAAATTAACAAATTTTCTTTAAAAAATTAACAAATTAATTGACAAAATTAACATCCTATATCGATGGACTTTGTGTTCCCCCTCGTGTATGCTTTTAGAAATAGTAGTCAGTGGGTGATGAATGGCGAACATTGCTTTTCCGGGTGGGCTCTTATCTGTAAATGGTCCCCCGCATTTGAGTATCATAGGAGAGAAAACTCAGAAAACGCCTACTTGTTAGCCTGGCTCTCGATTCGAGACGTTTAATAGACATTTTGTAACCGCAATCCAGTCTCTTCATTTCTGAAAGCAGTGACTGCATGTCAGGGTTTTTAACCATTTGATAATCACTGCAGTGACTGCAACGAATGCTATCAGTGAACCTGTGCCTTTCTGCACGCCAGCTACACAAGCTACAACGAGTCAGTCTTTCAGTGAGTATCTGACAAGTTATAAATTAATATAAGCAGTCATAGCACTTCCTACAAATAAATCTGATTAAAATCTTTCACATAGCCCCACTTAAAAAAAGAAATCCGATGCAGCTGAAAAGCGGGCAATACTCACAATTCAATAGCTCCACAGATAATGGCAGGGCCGATACGTAACTGCTGATAAAGTGTGCAGTCACCATGCAAAAAGGTTCAGACAGCATCCGTTGCAGTTACTACTTTCAAAAACGAGGCGATACGACGACGATTGGAACAGCATGTGTAAAGTGTTCTGCATCGATAGTCAGGATGATTGATGGCAGTTTTCTGTGCTTTATTGAGCTAACGTGAGACTCTTGCTCCTAAATGTTCTACCGAAAGACCATGTATTTCTCTCATTGCTGTTAGTGGGACACGAGATCTACAGATATTCAACAATGAAATGTAATACGCGTCATAAAACTGAGTATCGTTTGATTGAAACTAAGCTCACTGCGACTATCGCTTGACAGCAGTTGCAACTAAGTGATCTCGCATAGAAATGTATTAGTTTTCTTTAATTATATCTTGTAAGATATCCAATAATTCTTTCGGACACTCTTCATACAAGTTATAAAGTCTTGGAAGAACACTAAAATTTTTTTATATTTATTTAAAATTTTGAATTTCTGCATTGACAGAGAGAAAAAGGGTTTTCTTTTGCAATACTTTTTCTTTTGGTTGAGATTTTTGTCATGAAAATAATCTCAAGAATTGCGGTTTGCCAAAACAAATAAGAAATTATATTACTTTTCATGGCACTAAAAAAGCTTACATTAAAACAATGACAAAAGGTCAATAATTTTAGAGAAATAATCTTATTTAAAATTTTCCCCAATGAATACATCTCAACATAAGATATACTGATGAATGAACCGGCTAAAAATATAACATAATGCGAGATGTAGTTACCATGGCAACGTTTTTGAAATATTAAAAATGAATATAATACAAGATTATAATATAGTTGCATTATAATGAATATAATATACCATATATAATATTACCATATTCATAATAATGATGATATGTTAAAAGTTCTTGCTAATAATTAAAAATAATGATGATAGTATTTAAGTTATTAACTTTATGTGATCATAAATTAAAAAAATATGAGGTCATTTTTATTTTGAATAAGTTATGTTTTTACCAGGCGTTCACACTTGCTTCTTTCGTAATTAAATAAAAACAATACATTAGTAATAATAAATTAAAAAAAAAAAATAGAATTGATATTATAGTTTGGAATGTATTTTTATTCTTGTAAATGTTTCATAATTGGCATTTTGAAACCTTTGTTTATGTATGGATTCTTATTCTTTGTAGGTTTTTTCATAATTGAATTTAACATATATTTATTATTTATTTGTTTTCTATATTTGGTATTTAACATCCTTTAACATAGACTATGTTTTGTAGATGGGTCAACTGACTAAAAACGAGAAACAAAAGGTAATCAACGTATGGTTTTTTAACATAGGACAAAAATTTCTCACAATATTCAGCATTTTGTTTTCTGTGAAAGAATTTAAAAGCCTTAGTTTTAAGCTTGATTAGTTCATGTCAACTAAATTAAAATGTAAAACAATACGTAAATTTGATTTTATGGGGGCACCATTTTCAAATCACAATTCAAAGATATAAAACATATTCTATGTCTGTTTCACCTCTTGTATCTAATACATTCAACACTGCGATTTTTTTTTTTTTTTTTAACTTTGAAATCAAGTAATTTGTCAATACTGACAACATTAAATTGAAAATTCTCATAGTGGAATGCTATAAATGACTTATACAACTCTATTTTATATTGTATTTACTCCATTGCATTTTATTCTGTTTACTCGATTACATGCTTATACAATATTTACTCATATATTACATTTTATTTACTCCATTTAACTGTTCTCCACATCTGACAACAAAAATTTAAAATCTCAAGGCAAATAAAACAAAATAAATACATAGACATTATTAAAAAAGAGAATTACTACTTTCTTACAGATTAGCAATTTCTGTTGAAGCTTTATGTAATCGCTTAGAATGATATATTTTAATCGATATATAAGATATATAAGCATTATTACTGAACAAGAATTGCTACTTTCTCATAGATTAGCAATTTCTGCAGGAAACTTCGTGTAATTGTTTACAACCTTGAAAACGGACCTTACAGGTTTAAAAAAATAGACTTTAACTGATATATAAACATTAATACTAAAAGAATTACTACTTTAGTACAATTTGTCAACATTAAAAAATTAACTTCTCCGTTTAATAGATAAAGCAGAACAATTTCTGGAGAAATTATTAAAACCCAGCGAGAATTTTGTACTGTCGTATTCCAAAAGAAGAAAAAAATGATCTAAATATACTCACCATTTAAGAAATCTTCAATTAACTCTCTCGATATATATTAAGGAAATAAATTCAAGAAGATATTTTTTTTCCTTTGAAAGGGAGGAGCCAAACAGGAAGAAGAAAAAAGAAATACTACAAGTGATTGTGTGAATCCAGGACTACTTTTCTCAGGTGGCAGAACATGATAGAGGTGAGCCGAGCTGTGCGGTTGAGGACGAAATGGCAGCACGTCGTTCGAGCAGGTGACCTATCAGGGAGGGGAAAACAATTATCGTTTGTTTGCGAACGATAAGGGCAGAATGTTTTCTCGAACAGAATCAGGATGAATGCCTTTCATACTTAGCAGATACGCACTGTTACGAAATCGTGATGGATAGAGTGTTCGGCTTCAGAATTCAGACAGCTCGACTCGAAACCAGACAAGAGAAGCCGAACCAAAACTCTTGTGTCTTTGCCGGGATAGGTAAGATAAACCCGTAGGTCCTATCGTTTTGAGGGTGTTTATTACAAATTGTAATAGCACAATACAGGTGTAACAAACTTCCTGGCTCATGCTGGATGAGCATATATAGTGATAGATAGATATATGCTCGCGTTGAAATAAATCTGACCTGGTATACGACCGGTCGTTATCGTTGTGTTGTACTACAGAAAAATCTTGACCCATGCGAGTAATTGGAATACGACTGAATGTGCCAAATGGATTGGTTTGCCGCTCTACGGTCATCTTGTACACACGAGAGTTAAACAGACCGAGACCTACAGTTTAAAGTGGATTCCAAACCACTCACAAACGTCCATGCCATCTCCAGAATTCGAACCTGTGATACCAAAGGCCAGAGCGCTAGCCACTTAGCCACCAAGCCGCTTGCCAAAGGGATGGCATGATTTTCTAAAGAAGTACCACCCCCAACAAAGTTCAAAGAAGACATAAAAGCATTGTCTAGAACAGGGGTCTCAAACTACGGCCCGCGGGCCAAATCCGGGCCACCAGTGTCCTCAATCCGGCCCGCGACAGAGAATAGCTTATTGTTGCTGTAATAGGTTGGATAAAAAAAAAAAAACACAGAATGATAATAACTTGGTTTTATTTACTTTCTAGGTAAAGCTTAATGACAAGCATAATACACAGAAAATTTAACTTAAGTATAACAACTAACAAATAATTGAAATGAATCCCACCAACATTATAAACTAGTGAACATCCCGTGATTACTCTCGGTAGTTATGTTGGGGTAAAGAGTATCGCATATGTATGAGTATCGATGTTTGGAATGTATATATCCTTAATCAAACATATGATTTTTATCCTGAAAATCCCCTCAGGAACGGAAAAGCTAAATTAACGCGGATGAAACCGCGGGGTATCCAAACTTGTAAAAAAAAAAAATACTAATGAGATTTATGTAATTGTAATTTTTCACTGACAATAGTTTGTAGTTGCGGATCAATTTTACTACCAATTACTAAAAGAGATTTAAGATGCTCATCGGTTAACTTAGATCTGTAAACATTCTTTGTGTACTTCATTTTAGAGAATTTTTTTCTGACACAAGTAAGTAGTACCATAGATTAATTAATGAGATTTTATTTTTCTGCCATTATAGATAATGGCAGAAAAATTAAAACTGTTTTGGCCCTTGGTACTTACTGGAGTAAACAGTATGTCACTAAGGCTGGAAAGTTTGGAGACCCCTGGTCTAGAAGAACCAGATGCTATCACATTTATGAAACATTCTGAGGAGAAGGAGTAACAAAGGTTTTTGCACAGATTTTTATTAATAATTTAATATGGTTTTCTTCAACCAAGTAGAGAAAAGACACAGAAAATAAAAAATTAAATTACGTAAATTTCCATACATCTATTTCATCTAATTGCCTTTTCATTTATGTATTTTATTATTCAGAAGTATTTGAATTCTTTTGCACAACCCCTGTATATGCAATACTAATAACATTTTTATTTTGGGAATGGATAAATGGGCCTGATGGCTGAGTGACTAGCGCTCTGGAGCTCGGTGCCACAGATTTAGGATTCGAGTCCCGGTGGTGCCACGGGTGTTTGTAGTGGTTCGAAATCCACTTTAAACCCTAAGTCTCGGTCTAATATGACTGTTGGGCGTAGAGCTGGCAACCCAACCCCATAAAAAGGAAACATCTTCTGTCTTGAAATCTGTCAGTAGGTAGACGGCCTTTACCCACCATGGGGTTGTTGCGCCATTGATGATGATGATGAATGGATGAATAATTTTTCCTTTATTTCCTATGGAATAAATTCTTTTGGTATAAATTCAAGAATCTGGAACGAATTAAGGATGTTGCACCGAGATACCGCTGTATTTATTTTCATCGTAATGCCGTTTTAGTGTCGTTTAGTGTATTGCAGTTTCAGTCTTGAATTATCAAATTGCCCGACATATAAAAAGCATACTTGTAACGAGATTCATCTTATGATAAAGCAATTGATTTTTATTAATTAAGATTGATTAATTAACGGGCTTTTGTTTTCTACTATGTTAGTACTGGGATGAAAATGGAATAATATCTTTCAAGAAGGCTTTTGTCCGGCATTGAAATATCGCGTGCAAGAAGATCAGGAAAAATCCGTATTTGACATTACCGTTAGGTGGCTGGATGAAATCCATGAAAACGAAATCTGAATGGGTCGAAAAACAGTAAAGAAATTCACTTTCGTCATTGCATTTGGTTAAAATGTTAGTTTGGACAAGGAACTTTAAACGCTGTAAAATAAATTTCCATTTGCATACTATATCTTTATTATTTAATGAAATCAATCGTTTTGAGCTGTAATGGCATATAACAATAACATAAACAAAAAACCGAATCAAAAACCAACACTTAGAAAGACTTCTTACTTGTTTCTTTGGTTTGAGTGTTGTGGAATCGACCATTATCCTGTATTTAACTCAATAATCATGATATTGCAACTGCGTTTGTTACGACATCAATAGATATTTCAATAATAGCCGCTATTTAATGATCATAATCCTATATTCAATTCAATTATCAAGTCACCGAACAACTGTGTTGGATTATAACGCTGTTGCCACATAAATTGATATTTATCTATCCTAAGTTGTTAATGCAACATTAAAGCATTATTAATAACTCAGTTAATAAGCTAACAGTAAACTAATTAGAGTTTTCACTTCCAATTTGTAACTATCCATAATATTGTGGTAGAAAATTGGATATTTTTAACTCATGTTGTCCATCATCATCATCATCAGTGCAGCAGCCCCATGGTGAGCCAAGGCCGTCTGCTTACTGGCAGATTTCGGGGCAGGAGATGTTTTCTTTTTACGGGGTAGGGTTGTCAGCCTTATGTCGAACAATCATATTAGACCAGGATCTGCGATTTAAAGTGGATTTCTGAACCACTATAAGCATCCATGGCGCCCCGGAATTCGAACGCAAAACCTGTGGCACCGAGCGGCAGAGTGCTAGCCACTCGACCATCAGGCCCCTTAAATCGTCCAAGTGGTAAAAATAAGATAATATTTAGCGTATTTAATACTCTGGGACATCAGATTCTTGATAATACTGAACTATCAATATTTTTACATTGTCATTTGATGAATGAAGTCATGAAGGCTTTTTTATTATTATTATTTATTTTTAATTTTTATTTGTTTGTTGCTGTTCGGGTATAAAAAATAAATTGCAAATTTCTGTTTTTAATCCGTCGAATTTTTTTTTAAAAGAAGCAGAATAAATGTATAAATTAATCTTTTATTGTACTTTCTTTAGTTTTGATTGCTGTAAAATAGAATAAGAAAATAGATAAAAAAAAAATATTTTTAAGCTTTCCTTTAAACAGCATCAAATAATTAATGAACTAAAAAAATGAAAAATATCATATGATTTAATGAGAATCAGAGATGAAATAAATCTCCTTAAAAATTCATCTACAATTTTATATAATTAACAATAAAAGTGTAGAATTCCTTAGTAATAATATAAAAGTAATTGCTTATTATTACATCTTTATTTAATATACTTTGCGCTTTTCAAAACTACTTCACAGAGATTAAATGATTAAAAAAAAATTATTACATTTTTGCAGTTGATTGATTTAAAAGAAACTAGAATAAATTGGAATTTGGATGAGTCTATTCACTACGAAAAACACCAAAAAAAATACAATGACTTATACCAAAAAGGGTTCAGTTTTATTGAATAATTGTCCAGATGTATGCTAAAATTTTTATTACAAATATTAGAAATATACGAAATTTAATAAATTATTTTAATTCATGTATAAAGATAAAATTTTTATACACGAATATTATAAAATTTATAAATAAAAATTTTTAAGATTTAAAAGATACAATACAATCTTGTTAAAAGGTTTTTCCCATACAGCTTTTTCTAATCGAATATGCTTTGCAATTAACGTCTTAATTATATAGGATGAGGTACCCGTATTCTATCCATTTCCTCTAATGCATCCTTGTTACCCGGTTTTTCTCATACTACTTTTGTGCTATTCGAATGTCCTATATATAAAACAATTATCGTCTTAATTATATAAGATGGGGTACTAATATTCTCTCCATTTTCTCTAATGCCTCCTTGTTTTCATATACTGCTTTGCGCTATTCGAATATCCTATTCATAAAGCAATTGACCTTCTTAATTATATAGGATGGGGTGCTCGTATTCTCTCCATTTCCTCTAATGCATCCTTGTTACGTGATTTTTTCTCATATAAGTTTGTTCTATTTAGATAACCTATTTGTAATCCTTTTAGTAATTTTGCTCCATTAAGAAGCAAGTATTCTTGACCTTCTTAGCATATTTTTACCCTACATAAATTATTGTATGTTCTACAGTGATCACTTGCACTTCGTGTACTACTATAGCTCAAGATAAAACTATAAGAATAAACAAATTTGTAGGAGTTACGGTACTTGCCTTTTGTTATAAGTCCGTTGGAAATAAAATCTGCCAGTCGTCTAATTTCGTAAATTCGAAATAAGGATTTCCATCATAAATCTGTCTTTTGTACCATAACTGTATTTTGCAAGGAACTGAATTGATTTTAGCTCGATAATATTAAAACAGATTTCACCAAAGTCTGTATGAAGAGTCTGTATGTGAGGTAAGTCTGTTTCATTTATATGAATTCTGCGGAAGTGCGAACATTTAATTTCTGATATAAACCCAATCGCTTCATTGATGTCCTTTTCTAACATCTACAGAGATCGTGGCATTATTATAGCTTTTACAAAAATTTCTTTCTTGACATATTTAATGTTTTATAAAAATCAACCTGTAAGATAGCATCTAAATCTATATTATCTGTTATGGTAGTCTGGTTATACCATTAATGAAGAAAGATCATACAATGAAATAACAAGGCTCCACATCACAACATTTGATTCAAAGAAATTAATACTTACAAATAATATAAAAATAAATGACATTATACAGTCATAAATTATTGCAGCAATAAAGCGAAGCATGAGTTAAAGTTTACACTACTAGAGGACCTAAATGGTGAGGTTCTATAACAACAAATTCTATAATAAAAAGTTTAGATTTTTTTTAGCTTGTAGAGCAGCTTTTTTAGCTTATATGGAATAGAATAGAGTTGCAAGAAATAATCATTGAAGGTTTGCCTGTTAGACGTCAGGATTGAGACTCCACATCGCTGCCCCGAGTTAGGCAGCGAATGATAAAAATTTTTCGAATATAACGAACAGGAATCGAACTACAAGTCTAGTTCTGATGAATTTTAAAAAATGTTACAATGCATTTTACTACATGAGGGCTTAGCTGTTATGGGCTTTTCATTTGCACTTTCTTGATAAAGTTTTGGAAGATGTGAATCTGGTATCCGAAGACAAGAAGGATGATAAGACTTGGATTTCAATCCAGTTGATGGAATTTCCTACTGATTTTCAATTGGGATTATTTAAGATCCAAAATTCATTCTGGCAGATAGATATAATTCAATTGGTCTCCTTGATCAGATATGGTCATTGTAAGACATCCGAAAGGAGAAATCAAATTTTTGTTTAACGCATTAGTGATTGTTTCGGCTCTTATGTGTGGTATAAGTGCTGTTTCTAGCCAACGAGAGTACGATCGAAGATAGGTAAGCAATAGCGGAAATCTTCTGATAATCTCAATGATGCCCACATTGATTCCATTGAAACATAAACTAAAGATGGAATATTGATTATATGAGCTGTTCACTCTCCTTGAAATCTTACACTTTAGGCATTTGATGCAGAATTTACCTCAAATTCTGGAGTCTTTTTATAGGTGTCCATACGAATTTAGTAGATGTCAATTTTATGATGGATTTAATATCTAGATGAGCGAGATTATGAATTCTGTGAAACACTCATTTTCTAAAAATCAGATGATAGACATAGTCGTCCTGTATTTTTGTGAGATATCACAGCACAAGAAAAATTGAATCCGATTATAAATAATTTTTTGAGCTTTGAAAAATTTGGAGAAGAAAGCATGCTTTTAGTACCGTATCTAATTCCTGAGCTTTGTGTAAGGTTTCGTAATCAATTTAAGGACATATATTCAATTCATCCCTTTTCGATAAATCCTCAACTATAATTTAATTTTTCCGAATATATGTTGGATAGCCACTGGAAATTGAGTGATGTACTCCAAAAGTCTTTATTGTCAAGGAGATGCTTTTTCCACCTTTTAATGAAGAGCAAATATGAATGGTTTGAAGTCAGTGACTAAAGTGAATTTACGGCTCTTCAACAAATATCGGAAATGTTTGATGAAAGAATAAGCAGCCAAGAGTTGTCGATCGCATTTGGAATAATTTTGTTATGCTGGTGTTAGACGCTCAGAGAAGAATCCAATGGGCTGTTAGTGCCCATTAATATGCTGTTGAACGACAGATCGTAATGCTTTGCCCGAAGCATCTGCCATTAAACAAATTTTACTGTTGGTGATAGATGAGCAACAGTGGTTGCTTTAAGCCTTTTTTTCTTTACATAGTTCATGAGATGATTCATCAGTCCATTCTTTTTTAAGATAGTCATTTTTCTTACTGTCTATCAAATAGTTGTTCAAAAATATTGGATTTTGAGTAGCATTGGGATAAAAAAATCTATAAAAGTTGATAATACCCAAAAGTCTGTATAGTTGCTTCACAGATCTCTATTTTTGAAATCTAAACTTGTTTTCCTTCTTTCTCAGTTAGTTTGAGTTAGGCTGTATGTTCTAAAAAAAAAATTAAATCTCAAGTTGGGCAAAAATGCATTTAGTGAATTTCAGTGTCAAACCATGTTCATGGAACTTTTGAAAATAATTTAGAGATATTTAAAATGTTCTGTTGTGTACTGCCACAAGAACATCATCAATGCATGGAAAGCAGAAATCAAGTCCACGAGGAACTGAATGGATGAAGCATTGGAAAGCCTGCAAAAGTTCTGAGCTCAAATGTCATGAATGGAAATTCAACAATCCCAAAGGACTATAGATAACAAATGAATATTTGACTCTTCGATAGGAATTAGATGATATGGCCGATGAAGATCTAAAGAGAAGAAAGTTGTACATCTTTCTATCTTATGAGTGAAATCATGAAGGTAGGGTTTGGGATACTGATCAGCTTGTGTAATGGCATTCAGGAACTAATATTCTCCGCGAGGTCTCAAAGTGCTATCTTTTTATTCACGAGATGCTGAGGTCTAGACCACAAGCTGCTTGATGGGCTATAAATTGCGTGCTCTTAAATATACTCAAATTCAACCTTTGCAATTTTCAATTTATAATAGGGTAATCCACACATTTTGATAGATAGCTTTTGAACAAAGTAAAATTTAAGGTGACCAATCGGCAGAAGACAAGCTTATTGATGAATACTCGCTCTTATGAACACGCTTGTATGTCCAAGATGAGTTGATGAGATTAAATTCTGACAGAATTTCCAAAAATGCCGCTGACGACTCAAGTTGGAATCAGCTGACATGCCATCAACGGATTCGAATCTGGCTTTCGAACTATTGACATTAATTGTAAATATGTTATATTCACTGATTTCAGCGTCAGACGCGATTACAACAACAGGAGTGTGTTTAGAAATAAATTTTCCTGGTTTTCTCCTATGTGACACACAAATGATACAGTGATAGAGCTACCCTAAAAAGCTTCACAAAAGGCAGTGTCCTTACATAAACGACTGTCAAGAAAAATTCTAATTATTCTTTTTTTGTTTTGTTTTAAATAATATATTTATCACATAAACAATTTGTAGGAATTTCAAATTATTTGGGACATTTAACATTAGTTTTTCCCATAATCATAAATTAAAATCAAGAAATATTATTTTTTGTTTTATTCACGAAATAATGTAGAACAAAAAAAATATAAGATTTAACGATGAATGGCAATTTGTTCATCCATCATATTATTAAAAACATTTTTTACCTTTGCACATGAATTATGCCATGTCCGCGAACACAATCGATATAAAAAGAAATGTTTATTACCTCAATAAAGATTGCCCTGTCTCGTTCCCTCCAACTCCTGTTTATACTTAGTAAAAAAATAAATTAATAGTTTAAAAAAACTAAAAAATTACGCTTTTAGAGCTAATTAAACTAAAAAGTAAAAAATAATTGTTAACATAAGAATAAAATGACTGACGAGAAAATGAATGTCACTGTTCTAAAAGCGCGGGGTGCTCGATATCAATCGTTATAATTTTTCACTAGTTTCATTCCGAAATGCAGAGCTAGTTTTAAAATGTCATACAAAGCACCCCACGCTTTTAGAACAGTGGCATTCATTTTCTCGTCAGTCATTTTATTCTTATGTTAACAATTATTTTTTACTTTTTAGTTTGATTAGCTCAAAAAGCGTGTTTTTTAGTTTTTTTTAAACTATTAATTTATTTTTTACTTTTTAGTTTGATTAAAAGCATGTTTTTTTTTTAAACTATTCCTTTATTTTTCCTTTTAGTTTGATGAACTCTAAAAGCGTGATTTTTTGTAGTGCTTTTAAACTATAATATTTAAATGAGGTCCCGGTACGGAGAACTGGAACTATAGTTCTTACAATAATTTAATTATGAGTAAAACAAAGGCTAAATGCGAATAGGTCGAACCAGCCAGGATTCGAACATGGAATCTCCTGATCCGTAGTCAGGCGCGTTATCCGTTGTGCCGCTGTTCCACGTAGGTTTGAATATCTTTACTGAATACTTTCATTCTACATGGGTTAAATTGCTCTTCATAAGTTAAAAATAAAATCACTAATCGTGGCGATCCTAATCAGGATGAGATAATAAACTTAAAAGCATTAATAAATATTTATAATATAATTATAAATTATTATAATTATTATAATTTATAATAAAGCGACAATAAGTATTTTATTGTCGTCGGTCCTTGATAAGTCTACAACGTTTAAATTAAATCGGATCGCTTAAAGTAGGGCAAAACCGAGCCCAAAGAGTCAGTTAAATACATACAAACAAACAAACATACAGGTGAAACTAATAAAAGCGTATTAAAAGGCAAAACATACCATTAAATTGCCAAAAGTAAAGCGGTTATTTGATTGGTTAAGATTTAAAATATGAGGGTACGCACATTTTCTGAAACATGGCGGTCGATGAACCGGATGTGACGTTATTTGTTTATCGTCCCCTAACCAATGTGGTATTCATTTTTCAGAGGCTTGTAAAATTTGTTTATAAGCTGAATTTTTTTTTTTTATTGCTGTGAGTTATTTATATATATTTTTACGAATTAAACTTTTTTTTTTTTTCTTCCTAAATTATTATTTGTAATTAATCTATTGTAAAAACATGATTTATCCTAACCCTAAAATCTTCAACCTTAATTATTTTAGAATGAGAAAATTTATTGTTAATTTGGAAAAATACGTGCGCTGCCAATTCAATATATCACCACATTTATTTTTTTTTTTATTAATTCAATTAAATATATATGCTAGATATGTTTTCGTATAAAGTACTAAAAAAAAAAAAAAATATGTAAACAATAAGTCACATGTCTGCGAGATTCCTGTTGAAAAACGTGCTTATAAATAATACGGAAATGTATAGGTATTCTTCAGTTTAACAGTAAATATGTGATATTTTGAATTATTAATTAATGCACACTCGCATATATCTAATTTAAATTTTATTTAAAAAAAATTATAGATAAAAATTTAAATTAAATATTCTATACATAACTTTTTCAATCTCTGATTCTTTAGCCAAATTGTTAAGAATGTATTAAATAGTTTGCTAAATATAGATGTTAAATTAGCATTTGGTATTCTAGATAGAATAATTATTTTACCTTCTAACAATGTTTACTAGCAATATTCTTAGTATATTTTAATTATCAAAATACTTTTATAATTAAAAATGTTTGCAAGTAGAAATTAAAAATATAATTACACAGAAAAATAATGAAAAGAAATTTTGCAAATTCATTTGGAGTTATGCATTCTGGGGTTCTTTTTTAAGGGGAGGCAATTCCCTCCCCCTCCTTTGTGGATTTCACCAATACCCTCCTCCTCCCTTTCACAATTTAAGCATTTTCCTTCACTAACCCCCACAATTGTATTTCATAGAAAAAGATAATAAAAATAATGTGGTAAGATAATATGTCAAAAAATAGACCTTACTTTAACCTCCTAATTGTTTTTAGTGATGGGAAGCAAAAATTGTTGTTCTAATGCAGCTGACAATACAGAGACAGGATTTAGTTTTTATGCCATCAGCAAGGGCTGCACCGCTGTTACTCATTTAGCACTACCCAGGAGGCATGTGTAGCTTGAAGATGTGCTACAGATGCAAGTAACACTACCCTACGATCCTATTAGACCAGGATCTCTGGTTTGAAGTGGATTCGAACCACTACAAACAACTATGGCACCACCGGGACTTGAGAGTGCTAGCCACTCAGTCATCAAGTGCCTAGAAAGCAAAAATTTTAGCTGTTTCCCTAAAAAAATTTAAATAATGTATTATGGAATGCCATAATACTAACAATTCATGCTGAGATTTTCTCAATGTTTTTGAATTTCGTATATATCTGACACTTTTCCCATTGCTTGATAAACATGAAAATAATGAGCAGACTTTTATTAAAGGACAAAGGTAATGTTCAACAAAAGTTTTTTAAAGGGGACACTGTCATTGCATTTCAACTTCTCCATATGAAAAACATAATGGAAGTCCAATTTCCAATCCCGAGTAATGCACACGTTTGAAGGCAGCTGCACAATTAGGGCAAAGAGAGGATATTGAAGGAATCAGGTCCACTTTCTGCATAAATTTGATGATTTTCTTTCAGTTTCAACTAATCTTGAAAACATTAATATCATAAAATTTATCATAATGGGATGCATTATAATATTTAAATAACAGTAACGTTATCCAAAATAACAATAAGAGCTAGAGTACACTGGTCGAGGACAGGACCAGATGTGATATCAATCGTAAAAAACAAGGTTAACAAATTTAAAAAATATGAACAAACAAATATAATAATTAAAAAAAAATATTGTCAATTATGATTTCACTCGTAAAAAGCATGGTTACTTGAATAACAAACAATTGTCGCCCTTTGGTGTGGAAAAGAGACCTGGTGAAATCAGAATCATAAACTGATGAATCCCAATTTATTTAATCTTTACACATCTTATCATTTATAGCATCAATAATCTTGTTTTCTGTTAGATTTCATCTTTTTTTCACACAGAGGAGTTAAGATATTGTGTAATATTAAATATTACTTTTTTTAAAAATTTATTATATTATTTTAATTGTGTATTGATTTGGCCGCAGATGAAAGACTTGGAATTATATTATTTTAACAAAAATATAAACAAACTAATAATGCTTACTAAGTAAAATCTGCATTTTTAGAAGGATACTTTCACACTAGATGCATGGTTAATTTCTACTAAAGTGAATAAAATACATAAAAATCCCAACTTTAATGAATTTATTTATTGTGCAACATTTGAGTATTTGAATTTTCTCAATCTCTTGAGAGGTTCATCTCATTTATGTGTTACAGGTATCTCTCAAGATACACAATGATCTTTGCCATAATTCTTTCTTATTCTACTTAATTTCTTTTCTATTCTTGGAAGCACAAACCTTTTACTTGATTTCATGCAACTTGTTGTGATCATCATGTATTTTGCATATTTATTTTTTGTCTTGTTACGGATTATTTCTTTCCAGTTATTTCCCCTATTATTATTCCCCCTCTTTAAAAATTGTGTGCAATTACAAAGGTCTAAATCCACTATATAACTCCTTTTTAAATACTGCATGTTATGTGAAAGTATAGGATGTTTTAAATTATTATTATTATTAGTTCGTAAATTCTAGAATTTTCTTATTATAACCCCTCCCCCTAGATTTAACTGCCATTTTATTCTGATAAGCCATCATGGCAAAAAAAAAAAATTGATGACAGATGACAATGTGTCCTGGTTAGTTCTAAATTATAAAAGTTGATTAGACTAAAAAATCTCCTGAGTATAATAAAAATAAAAATTTCTGTGTAAATAAATCTCTGAAGAATGTTTGAAATCTAAATGCAATAGTAAGTGTGAAAAATTTTTTGAAACTTTTTAAAACAAAAATGGAAAACAAAATCTACAAATATATTGAAAGTTAAATTAGTCACTTTTTTGAAGTGAGAAATTTTGCATTTTCTTTTTTTAAATTTTATTAATTTATGTTGGTTATATGGGAAATTCCTAGTCAAAATAATCAATTTAATATTTTTTTCTCTATCTCAAACCCATATTATATAAATAATATGTCAAAATAGGAAAATATATTTGTCTTATTCTAAATATGTTACTTAACGATGCTTAGTAAAGAAATACAAGAAAAATATTTTTTAAATATATTAATGTAATGTATATATTCATAAAATACATACATTTTTTCTTTGCAAAGTAATCAAAATTTAACATTTGTATAAAAAATCATTCTAAATCTTTTACAGATTCTACTACATTGTTCTCTGAAGAAAGAAATTGCAAATAGTGTGAGAAAATCGATATAACTGCTTTGTATGTTAACTTTTGCTTTTTATTATTTTGTTTAATAAATTTCTGTTGTATTTGCATTTTTATTCTTCAAATATTGTTAAATAAATTTGATTATAATTGAAATTACTTATTATTAAGTTAAAATATATATAATTGTATAAATATAATTATTTCTTTGATAATAAAACAATGTTTAAAAATAGTGCATTTTTAAAGATTTTAAATGATAAATTGTGTTACACTTGTTCAAATATTTTTCATTTCATCATAGTTTTTTTTTTTTTTTTTTTTTTTTACACTGACATTTTTAAATTATACAATTTGACAGATTTATTCTTTTCAAGTGTCTATTTATTCAATTGCACCATGTATTTTGTTTTCTTTCATTTCTTACCATCATTTTGATTCTTAATGTGAAACTTGTGTTACATACCGAAACAATGTTTTAATTTTTTTTTTTTTTAATTGTGAATTTTCACTTATAAAAGTATTTCTAATCATTTGTTATTTCTTGATTTGTCTATAAATTATCATTTGATTATTTTAACATTAAACACTTGTTGTGAAAAAAATTAATAACATTTTTTTATGTGTCTTAATTTTTTTAGCTATAAATTTGTATAAAAATTTATCAATGTTTGTATAAATATGTACCTACTATTAAACTCACTCAATTCACCTTTTTAAAATGAAATATCCCCTAACATTGTTGTTATGAGTTACTCTACAGATTTTGAAATTGTCAGCTAGACCTGCTGTTAATAATATTTTCATATTTTTCAGCTAATAAATGGTCTGCTGATTTTATGTAATTCTTCTAATTAAAAACAAAAACGGTCCCTTTTTTTATTTCAAGGCCATATTGGGTTATTTAAACTTATTATTACATGCTGCAATTTTAGTTGTGTTTTTAGGAAGAAATAAAAATGAAAAAAAAATTATTAAAATAAAACAATGAAATGTATTCAGATTATACATTGGATGTATGGTCAGCCTATTGATCTGGGAAAATCCAACCACATTTATGGAACAAAGCAAAATTCCATTTTAAAGTAGTTTTAGTATATTGTTTAACAGAAATAAGCATAAGCTGGTAATTAAACTTTAAGCATTTTAAAAAATCATTATCATCATTTTACAAAATCACATTGTTTATAAAAGACCACAATTAGACAAATGCAATATTTTGTAATGAAACTTATTAAGTATACATCCATGTGTAGTATACTCATGTAAAATTTTCTAATATACAAGATTTACTTTTTTTCCCTGTTACTAACTGTTAAACATGTCAGTCTTTTAATGTGATGCTTCAGAATTAGTTTAAAAAATAAAGAAATCTCTTAAGATCATGAACTTTCAAGACAGCTGTTGATGTTGCTGATTTCTTTTCACATTCACTGACATCCTCATAATGAAGATCGATGGCTTTCCCTTTTGGCATTCAAATTAAACATATAAGCAAAAATTTATGGTATAGAAGCTACATTGTTAATCTCAAGATTATCATTAATTTTTGTATAAAGAATTTTATTTGATATTTCTTAACCACAATCCTGCCGACTTTGTGCAAGCTCAGATAAAGATCCTCATTGGTGTCTTCTGATAAATATTCTGATTCTAAAAAATTGTTGAAACCTGTATGCTAAATACAATTTTTAATTATCTGGGATATTCTATTTCAATTTTGGTATATGTAAAAGATTGCATTTAATACAGACACCTGAATAGCAGAGTAAGGAAATTGTGTTTAACACAACTTTAACAATGCGCAACATTTATTGAAATGTCTTATCTAAAATGCAGACTTCATTCAACAGTTGATATGAACCACTATCATTAACCATTTACAGAAAATTTAAAATATAATACTTGGAAACATCTACCCTTTTCCAATTTCCAACCAACTACTGTGCTCCAATCAGCACGCTTACTCTCGTCTCCTTTTTTCACTTTTAGGTCTACATCTAGCCTTTTTCCAATTTCCAACTAACTTCTGTGCTCCAATCAGCATGCTTACTCGTCTCCTTTTTCACTTTTTAGGTATCACCTTTTGTCTTTAATATTCATTTGCCAGTTTGTTCTTTCCTGCTCTTTTAAGTTAATTAACAATTTCCAACCATTTCTCTTTAAAACATTCCACAAAAATATGCAATTTGGGATCTTTGCTTATTTTATCCATGACAAAAGTAGCTTTTCCATGTTCTTATAAGATGCCAAACACTGGCATTTTCTTCTTGGTCATTTGATTGAAGAACAAGACTCAATTGTTAAAATGTTGTTTGGCATTATCAAATGAATTTCTTGTGAAAACTCTTTTTGAGAAAAATTAAGATTTCTAAACTTTTCAATCAAATATTTTTTTTTTCCTTCAAATGTTTAGTTTCTTTTTCTTTTTGAAGCCATATTAAAAAAAGGAAAATTCTTTTTTGATCATCTTATATTTTTTTTTTCCTTGCATATCCAGGTTTATCACCAGTAGCCATTAGTATCATGTAGATAGATAGTTAATCACATGTTAGATAGTCATATCTCGAATTATTAAGGAAATTTGATTTCTTGATTTTTTAAAATCCTCATATAACTGATAATGAAAGGAGAAAAAACAATTTGGTTATGGGAGTTCTTTTTATGTATATTTCCTATAACCTTAGATGGAACTTAGAAAAACTCACCATATAAGCAGCAATTTTATATTAAAAAATATGTAAGAATATTGTTGATATTTTTCTAACATATTTGAAATTAGGTATAAATACTCATTTTTTATTATGTAAAGAATATGTGTACTGTTACTAACATATTAATTCATATTTTTATTTTTCAAATTAAACCTATATATATATATATATACATTTCATTTTTAAGTTGAATTTATTTATAATTAATTTATGTTTTAAGTTATCAAGTGTTTTGTGAAGAAAAAAGAGGTTTAAACTTTTTGGTATTGAATATTAGGTTGTAGTTGCTAAATCATATATACATTTCTAAGTAGTGCTTCATATTTAAATAAGTTCATTCAAATACAATTGTATTTTTTTCCAACATTTATTGCTTTTGTCTAAAAGAGTAGATTTGAAATAAGTTTTAGCAAAAAATCCATAATGTTTTTCATATTCAAAGATCTTTAATAATTGAATTAAATCTTCGAAAAGTTTGAAATGGAATAAGGTTGTATAAATTAGTTTCTTACTTTAAAAATTAAAACAAACAAAACACTATGTAAAAAACTGTGATATTGTAAGTCCAATTGCACATTCAAATTTTGCATATAGAAAACTGATTTCAAATACAAAAAATTTGCTGAGCCCAGTATATTAAATTGATTGCATTTATTGATGCCCTTTTTAATTATTTATATAAAAATATATTTTGCATCCCTAAATAATCTAGTATTATCATTTTCCTTTAATGGAGTGTTTAAAGAGTTGCATTTTTATGAGCCATTTAACTGTTGTTTTAAATATGAAGTTACATTAAATTGTTGCTTAGTGATATTCTATGGATTAAGTTTAATTTTTTAATTTGATTTTATAAATGTCTCAAACAATATAGATCATTAATGTAGTATTGGTAACAAAATGAAAACAATTTCAATTTTTCTATCCAAGATCCCAAAATGTTATATATTGCAGTATGTTTTAAAAGTTTTTTAGTGTTAAATTTAAATTGTAGTTTCTAAAATTAATGTGTTGGCAAGGATTTATTTAAAATGTTTCTTCTCTCTGTTCTACAGAATGCTTTTGAACAATTCATCACCCGTTATGGCAAAATCTCAGTCATCTGATTGCAGAGCTGAACTGGCCGAGCTGGTAAAGAAGCGTGCCGACATAGCCGATGCATTGGCCAGTCTTGAACGGCAAATCTATGCCTTTGAGGGCAGCTACTTGGAGGACACTCAGTTATATGGTAACATCATTCGTGGCTGGGATCGCTATCTTGCAACCAGCCGAAGCACCAGCAGCAAGTCAGATAAACGTAATCGCAAGTTCAAAGAAGCAGAGCGCCTCTTTTCCAAATCTTCCATCACATCAATGGCTTCTGTCAATGGGGTTGTGGAAACAGAGCCTGTGAATGAAGGAGAGCCCAGCACAGGAGATGCTGTGTCCATCTCGGAAGGTGTTGTCAATTCTTTGGGTGTTGATTCTAGAAGCAGTAGCAGTTCGTCATCATCTTCCACCATGAATGGAAATCGGTCGCCACAGAATATGACTGACTTCCCAGGGAAGGTGAAGATGGGGGTGCAAAGAATGAAGAAAAATGCAAAAAAGCCCCGTCGAGCCACTGATCTGGATTGATAGACATGGACAGTTTACAAACAAGATGCGCGAACTGCCACTGGACTTCGCTTTTCAGGCAATCTTGAATGTAAAAATTAATCAACTTTTTCCTTTTAAAAATCTTCATGCGCACTACCATTATGTCAGTTCATATTGTAAAGCAGGGTTGTTGCAAGATTTCATTATTTGTGTCTGCTAGTCAGATGTAATTTTGCATAATTCTTTTAAAATATACACACATTTGCTGCATTTTTGGAATTCATGCATTTGAATAAATTATTTCTACATTTTTGAAGAGCTGTTCCATTAGAACACTAGCTGGTGAAGGACTAGATCAACCTGCTAGACAATGTGCAGAAAATCATTCATAATATGCTGCACTTTATTATTATTGTGAGTGCAGATATAGTTTTAAAGAGCTAAGTAAATTGATTATCTCTTTTCATATTCATTGATGAGGCACATGTGTGCAGAATTTGCTCCTTGTTTGTAATTTCAGGAATTTTCATGTGACAGTGATTAGGTATATGTCTATAGTATCCCTGCTCTACGGCCTTCTTATATATATAAATTTTTCCCACAATTACTGAAGCTTTAAATATTGACTTTCTTTAAAAAAAAATAATAAAAGCTTGGAAAACTGTATTTCATTGTAAAATATTTCATTAGTTGTATTTTTGGATATCAATTGATTTTTTTTTTTTAATACTTATTTTATGAAACAGTTTTGCTGATAAAATTACAGAGTTTTAAATTGTTAAAATACTACTTGTAATTATCTTAAATGTGAACTACTAGATTTAATAAAGTCTTGGTAATTTGTTCAAAATTTGATTTTTAGTATTTCTAACATGTATGTACATCTTTATTAGTAGTCACTAATCTTATCAAATAATTTATTCTAAGTAAAAATTATTTGTAATTCTATGAATTGAGAATTAGTTTTAAAAAATTGCAAGATTTGTTAGTTGAGAAACATTTGAAACAAATTTTTGATTTATTTCTGTCATTCACCATAATTGTATTTAAAAACACTATTTCCTGCTTCATTGTAAATAGTTGTTGTATTATAAATAATAGTTAATATTCTTGGTAATAAAATCATATTGTAAAAGGAAATGAGGTGTGTCTTTATTTTCTGTAGCACGGATCAATATTATGAAGTCTTTCCAGTTCGAATTTAAATCAAGACATGAGTTTCTTTTAAAGCATATGTTTTAAAAATGAATGATTATGGCATAATTTTTACATACTCTTCATTGCATTTGTATGGCATCCTACATCCATGTCCTTTACATCACACTATGATTGGTTGTATAATGCTACACAGCCCTAATGTAAAAATGGTAATATGACGGCCAACACGCTTAATTATAAAACCAGGAAAAATTCTTTTTTTAATGATATTTAACAAAACATCTTCACTTCTATTTTTAATCTCTTCAAAAAAAAAAAAAAAAAAAAAAGGATATTCATCTGAATATCTCATTTATAAGTATTGTACTTTCCACATTTTTATCTCTGCTATATTTCCTTTTACTAAATTTTGATTCACCAATTTTCATAACAGTTCAGCCTTACTATTAAAGGTTAAATACTAATCTATGCATGTTATTCTATAAAAATTAAAGGAATTACTGTTTGCTAATACCTAAAACATTTTTGTTTTGACATGTACGTTAACAAAAACATAAATACAAATGTAACCATATTTATGACAGTCTTAAAAACCTGACCCATGCTTAATTACTCGCATCAAATCATGTATCTCTCACAAACCCTTTTATTACCATTCAGCAGGCCTGACATCAACTGCTGTTCTTGCACAGCCTTAACAAAAGTATGAAGGAAATTATTATTATTTTTTTCATTTAAAAAATTTCATTAATTTATTTCTGAAAAGCTCATTTTTATATTATATGTACAAAAAAAAATCCGGAGGAAACGGTAAAAATGACTTTTATTTTATATTTATCTCGTGATATTGAGTGGTAACATTATACGTTATGCAGTTACAATTCCTCGAATTAGACAATTAATGTAACCTTTAAAAAAGGAAAATAAATTTGTGTTGATTGAATGCTTATAAAATACTTCTTCTGGAACTGATAGACCCTAATTGTACCGAATTTAAACTTAAATTATTTTTTTTTATTTTGTATTTTACTTTTATTTATTTTTAGTATTTTTTAATTTTTTGAGTACCATTTATTTAATTTTAGAAACTTTATCTTATTATATTTTTATCACTAACCTAAAGCAGCCAACCATAATTGTTAACTTGGTACTTATGTATTAACGCCACCGCAGCAGAAGCTGCGCTAATGCGCCAATAAAGAGCTGCCAATGCGCTAAAATAAAGGCTGTTTTGAATCTATGTTAAACTCTATCGGCCCATTTTCGACCGAAACCGATTGACTACTTTGTTTTTAAATAAAGTGTTTTGGTTTTAAATAGAGTGTTTTATATATTTTATGATTTGTCACAAAAATTTTAAGTTTAGATTGGCGCCACTTAAAAACCGCCAAATCTGTAGCTGCGGTGGCGTTAATACGTAAGTACCATTAACTTTATCTATGAATTAAGATGAGGTTAAGGGGTATATCCCCATTGGTACTCCGTAATCGGTACGCCAGTTGCCAAAACTGATAGAGTAGTAATAAAATAGGAGCGGGTATCGGGATTGACAGTTTGTGGCAAATTTAATCTTCACATGACGTTTGTAATCGCCACTGCTGTTTACTTGCGTTATAGAGGGGGAAAAATAAGCTTGCATTGCACTGTAGAATAGACTGCAATCATTTAGAATATTTTTTTATCACGCTTTTCAAGGTTTTATAGTTGCGATGATAGTTTGGCAGCAATCTTTACTGCTGTTACTATTCTATGCTGTTGGCGCGAAGGCAGCAAAAAGTCTACTGTCCTACAACGATTTTCAAACGAAATGTATCTATTCGGTTCATTTTTTTTTTAAACTCTAAATAAAGGTAAATTTAATTTTTTTAAATGTTTGGTATTTCTATTCTATTAATAAATTTTCTTGTGTGATATTTTCTCTCCAAATTGATTAAATATAAAATTCATGCTACTGTGCCCAAAAAGTAAGACCAATTTTTTTTTTTTTTTTTTTTTTTTTTTTTCAAAAACTTTATTTATTCTGCCAAATTTATTTCATCGCCTTCAAAGTAATCCCCCTCCGGACACAATGCACTTATGCCAACTTCTTTTTTCCAATCCTCAATGCAGGCTAAAAAGTCATCGGCAGGGATGGCCTTCGAAGCGCGCCGATTCACGTTGAATCTCTTCAATCGACTCGAAAACGGTGTCCCCGAGTGGTCTTTTGAGTTTAGGGAATAGCCAGAAGTCGCACTTGTGAATATGGTAGTTATGGAACGATATGGGCTTCATTTCATTTTTTTTCAGGGGCATCCCTGCCGATGACTTTTTAGCACGCATTGAGGATTGGAAAAAGAAGTTGGCATAAGTGCATTGTGTCCGGAGGATTACTTTAAAAGCGATGAAATAAATTTGGTAGAATAAATAAAGAGTTTTTGAAAAAAAAATAATAATTGGTCTTATTTTTTGGGCACAGTAGTATAAATAATTGATTGATTGATTTCATCTTTTGTAATGTAATTAGAAGATAAAACAAAGCCAGCTTTGAGTTTAGACCTTCCTTTGGAATACGATATATTTTCTGGGCTTCTGTTAAAGAAATACGGTAGAGGGTCTTGAATTTTAGAATTTTTTTTTTTTTTTTTTTCTTTTCTGCGTTTAGCATGATTGTTGTTCGTAGCTTTCCCTGTAATTTACCCATTTGGAACCTTGGGCTGAGCAAAGATGTTGGGAGCTGCAGAATTTGGAGTTTTATTCTGCAGGAGTTTTACAATTTGCGATTGGGTATGCGTTTATGAAAACGAATCTGTCGTGAATTTGATAAAATTTGCAGAAATCTTATTGAATTTGATGTGTTCTGGTAAAATTGTTCCTAAAATATTTACTAAGACTGATGTGAATAGACGACGTAGCTTTTCTTTCCCGGAATTCTGTGTCTGCAAAGCTGTCCTCCTTTTCTAGTTGTTTTGCGAGTGTTTCTAGTGATACATCAGTGGAAATATTATGAAGTGAAAATGGGTAACGATTTTTCTCCGTAAAAATTTAGATCCCTGTATTTGCCAATTCTATGACGGTACCATAGTGATCGTTGGATAAGCTTGACTTGACTTATTGGGCGATTTGCACATATTCGAAATATTTTTAAATATTGGCCTTTTCAGTACTTTAGAATGTTAGACTCTTGACACAGTTTAAACGTATGCAGCAGGGCAGAGGTTTGAATGCACTGGTGGTATTTGTGTAGTATTATTTTTAGAAACGATGAGCCACTTTGGAAGTTAAGAGAATGTGCATTCAGCGTATGACACTGATAATCAGGCCATCTGGTGGGAGTTTTCCGGATTTCCTCCCATACGATTCACCAATACGGGGAAGTTATCCCTTAAAAGTCAACGGAAGCTTTTTTCCCCCTCCATCAACCGTCGATGTGTTGTTCCTATTATAGGGGCTATCACCAGGCCCAGCGATATTCCACCCTCACTTTTCTAACTAGTAGGAAGCTACATACCCCTAGGCAGGAGTATGAGGTGTGGAGAAAAGAAAACGTACTTCAGAATGCGCTTTTAGAATCATTCCATTGGGAACTTTGAGTACGACAGATCTTACGCCATGATTGAATGCTATTTGAGCTTATGACTTATAGAACATCACGATAATCTTTCAGTATCTTCATTAGAGCTGTATTCCATTAAATTGGAGTTCAAAGTAATGTCCTTTATATTAAGCCATGACGGTCGATTACTTGCTCCCAACTGACGATAGTTTTATTTTTTGGTGTCAACCGCAATGCACTGAAGCAGACAAACGCTTGTCCAATCCCTCTCATATCCGGACACACATGATATAGTATGAGTTAAGGTTCAAAGATTGACGGGGTAACCCAAAACTTGTTAAATTTTTCATTTCTTCAAAAAATTTTTATAAGAGGATTGTTCCTAATGTCTAAATCTTTACCTTTGATGTCTTAGGATAGTGAGTTGCTCTTAAATCAAAGGTAATAGCCATGAATTCAGAAAACAATGTAATTTTTTCTCGAACACGTTTTTGATGAATGATCTGATTTGTAAGAATAGTAAATATTGAATAAAATATTTTACTAAGTCGCGGAATAGCGCAGCTCACAATTTCGCCCAGTGGTTATCGGTTTTTAGTTCAATACAGAGTAGAACTCAAATATTTGTGAATAATTTGTAATATTTTTTTTGTTGAGCCGCATCATGAGAACAACACGGTATCAGATACATTTTTAAACAGTAAAACCAGACATGTGTATTTATTCTTTCCATAGAACAGCTTCTCACAACTCATTTTAACTATCATTGTACAGTAATTTTTTCCTTTTGCTGCTGTTTTTTTTTTTTTTTCAATACAAGAATATCATTCAATTAAATGAATGATCACAGAGTAAGGATTTTGATTTTGGTATTACTAGAACAACGAAGTATTTAGTTGGATATTTATATTATCTATACCAGAGGTCTCAATACTTTTTAGCATAAAGGCCACACTGACTTCCCTAAGTCGCAATGGTCAAGACTTAACTGGTTTCTCAAACCAGCATACCTCAGTTTTGAGTTACATACAAATTTTAGTTTTGGAACTTACCAACGGGTGAAATATCTATGATGCGGGAAGGAGGGGATAGCTAGGAATTTCGATTGGTACATACGGAAAAGTGTCAAGGACATATCATCGTGACAGAGATGCCATCTCATGCGAAATTACATAAAAATGTCAATTATTCTTTAGTCGAAATATACAGCATCATTTTGAAGCGAGTAGCAGAGCTAGAGCATATTCTGGAAAAATTCTATTGTGTGATCGCATATTTCGTGAAAGTGTTTTCGAATATGTTCCGAGGACGCCTGATATAAATAAGGAAGACAACCGAATGTTGAACAGTTCCAAATTTTGACTTCGTAGCGACAAATATATTATTTTATTAGAAATTATGTGCTTATGGATTAGTATATAAAATTATGGATTTGTATAAAAATAGAAAAGAAACGAAAGTTAGATAAGGAGTGCAGAGCATTTAAAGTCCAAAGGGGAAATCAATAATTCATGGTTGAGTCAAGTAATAAAGCAATGTGTATAATTTGCAATGAAAAATTTTCATCCATTCTCAAAGAATGCAATATTAACGTCAGTATGAGACTAAACATTCTTAGAATTACTTCAAATTTGCAAATGGAAACCGGTTAGAAAATATGAACCTTTGAAACGCGGGTTGAAATCTCAGCAATTGCTGTTAGCAAGAAAGTAAACAAGGAGCAGCGATTCCAACTAGTTTCCGCGTGACTCATTCAATAGCGAAATATGGGAAACCATTAACTGACTGCGAATTAATCAAGTATTTCATGATTGCAGCAGCAGAATAAATAAATCCAGATAAAGGTAATTTATTTAAAGACATCAGTTTTAGTATATGCAAACATTGTGGCTCGAAGAGTAGATGATATTGCAGAAAATGTATTAACTCAATCGTCTGGCAAAAATCGACACTTAGAATGACTCTCTTTGGTCAGATGATACATTTTATTCGAGGGATAGATAAAAGCGTATGAAGAGCTTCTTGACGTTCATAACATTAAACTCCATGACTACTGGAGAAGATATTTTTAAACATATTGAAAATGTTGTTAAAAAACAATCTTCAATACAAAAAAAAATTAAAGCATATCATTATTGATGGTTGCAAAAAAACATCCGTGGAAAAATAAAGGTGTCGTTGGACTCGTATAAAAAGGTCGTGGGAACTGAAGATGGTTCAAAACCATGAATCGTACATTGCTTCATTTATCAACAATCTTTGTGCGTAAAATATTTGAAGGTGTCAGATGAGTTAAAGTCAGTCATGCCAGCTGTTAATTATATCAGATCACATGCGCTGGATCACATTCATTCTGCGAGTTTATTGGCGAGAATGGAGAAAAGGACTTATCATATTATACCGCAATACGCTGACTTAGCCTACGGGAAAAGTTCTGACTCATTTTTTTTTTTTTTTTTTTCACCTTCGAACAATAATCGAAATTGAATTGGAACAATAATCGTCATGATTAAAAGGAATAGCTCTCTGGTTGAGTTACGAAAGTTGTCCTACAGATTTATACAGATATGAATGATCTTAATTTAAAATTACAAGAAGAAAAAACCAGCTTTTGCCTAATTTATGCACTCATATTAAGTTCTTTCGACCAAAAAAAAATTTTTTTTTTTCCAATCCCAAATAAACAAAAAATGTTTCACACATTTTAATATGGGCCAAACATTCAATCAGCAAACTGAAATACGATTTCAGGTAGATTTTACAACAAAAGCTTTGGAAGCTTTAAAAATAATTTTCAAGTCTCGTTTTCGGTTGTTGATGCAATTGCAACAACATCAAAATCCTTTTAAAGCCGACATAGAAACTCTTCCCTCAGAACTTCAAATGGAAAGTATTGATTTGCAGTGCAACGATATTTTTTTTAAATATACTTAAACTAAGCATTGCTGGAATTTTATAATGGTCGTCCACTTACACAGTTTGATCAATTGCATAAATTTGCTCGCAGCTTTTCCCCTCCCCTTCCTTTCGGAACTATTTATCTGTGTAAAAAAAAATAATTTCAAAAATGAAATATACAAAAACTATATATGTACTTTATACTAGTAAAATACAAAAATTATATGCATACTATATACTAGTAAATTTGATCCACAACTTCAAACAATTGTCAGTGGAAAGTTACAGAATAGTAATAAAATAAATTAAAAAAAACTAAAAAACACGCTTTTAGAGTTAATCAGTCTAAAAAGTAAAAAAATAATTGTTAACATAAGAATAAAATGACTGACGAGAAAATGAATGTCAGTGTTCTAAGCGTGGGGGCTCGATATCAATCGTTATAATTTTTCACTGGTTTCATTCCGAAATGCAGAGTTAGTTTAAAAATGTCATACAAAGCACCCCCACGCTTTTAGAACAGCGACATTCATTTTCTCGTCAGTCATTTTATTCTTATGTTAACAATTATTTTTTACTTTTTAGTTTGATTAACTCTAAAAGCGTGTTTTTTTTTTAGTTTTTTTTTAAACTATTAATTTATTTTTTACTTTTTAGTTTGATTAACTCATAAAGCATGTTTTAGTGTTTTTAAACTATAATATTTAAATGAGGTCCCGGTATGGAAGAGTGGAACTATAGTTCTTACAATAATGTAATTGTGAGTAAAACAAAGACTATCGCTTAAAATAGGGCAAAAATCGAGCCCAAAGAGTCAGTCAGAAACAAACAAACATACAGGTGAAACTAATATAAAAGCGTATTAAAATGAATCAACTGTTTTCTTTTCTGAAAGATGCCTGTAAATGTTTCTTTGCAGCTTAAATAGTGTATATGAGGAGAAACAGGTCTCCTGCGGAAAAGTCAGTTACATACATAAAAAAATACAGGTGAAGCTAATAAAAGCGTATTAACAAAGCACGTCCCTCTATTCTAAAGGAAAGGAATATTGAGGTAAACAACTTTTGTACTATAGTTGGCTCTGCTATCTCCACTTGGCTCCTTTCTCCTCCTCACATTTATTTAGAGAACATAAAAATGTTACAAAGCGATTCTGAAAAATTTCTCTTCAAGTTACACATTTATTGAACTATGTTAACTTTATGTGTTTGCTAACGATAAATAGATACCAGAAAATACTATTTTGTTTACAACAGCAATCCTTTTCTGTGAAATATTAAAACATTGCATAAAAAGTTCATATAAATGAATAACTTATATTTTTAATCATTTTGGAGAGGGAAATATTACTCAAGGTAATCTATTAATAAAATATAAATACTATATTAGGAAAATTAAATTTACTTTTATTGACAGCTAAAAAAATGAGCCATTAATTTTAAAAATACTTGTTTGATAGTAGACCTTTTTTCTCCCTTCGTGCCAATAGCATAGAATAGTAATAACCAACTGTAAAAATTGTTTCTCAAAATCACCAAATTTTCGCACATGTTAAACTCTGAAATACATGCCTAAAATTAATTCTGAATGACTGCGGTTTATTCCACAGTATAATATAAACTAATTTTTCCTTTGTAACTGAAGTAAACATAGTGGCCAGTCCCTTACAAAGGAATGGTAGAGTGACCAGCCATCACGTCACTCCTGACAGTGACATGACGATTGTAAAGTCACGGGAGGTGTATTATCACGTGGGAATATTGTTTGCCCCATACTGATAGCCCCAATGCGAGCGCTGCTTTATTACTACTTTATGGTTTGATTTGTAGCTCAACGGTCATTTTGTGCACACGTTAGGCTAATTAGCCCAAGATTAATACTGTGTAACGGGGTATAACTACTACACTATATCACATCACTGTTCCTAGAGCTGAGTTGCCCCTTTACAGTTTGGGAAGGATGTGAGTGAGAAGTCTGAGTGGGCATTGTGACACTCTACGGTCCTATGAGACTGGGACCTACTGCTTAAAGTGGATTCCGAACCAATAGAACATCCGTAGCACCGCCGGGATTCGAATCCGAAATCTGTGGTACCGAGCGCCAAAGCGTTAGCCACGCGATCATCAGGCCCCCTTTAAAGTGGATTCCAAACCACTAATAAACATTCATACCACCACCAGTATTCAAACCTGAAGCCTGTGGTGCCAAAGGCCAGAACGCTAGCCATTGGCCACCAGGACGCTACTACTTTATGGAGATGACGGGGCTTATTTCTTGAATTCAAAACTGCAGCGGATAAGATATAAGAACATTCAGCCAAATATTTCAAATATGCAAGCAGCTTTAAATACAGCACAATGTAGCTTAAGGATAGGACATCCTTGATTTGAAATATCTAGTGAGCATATATGATAAAAAAATAAAATTAAAGTTAATACAATCGGAAAAGATTTAATACACACACCCACACACATATATATTCAAGAAATTAAATCCCTATAGTTGAGTGCCCAGCAGTACAATTCGATCAGTATTCGAAGTACGGGTACCAATTTACGTCAAGTCTTTTTTCAATCCTAATTGCAAATGCCACGACCCGTGATTCATCACCCAGCTGTTGGCGATTGTTTGCCTTGGCACCGATTGCTGCATATTTATCTCGTTTTTACGACGCCAGTACTTCTACCCCCTGTCAATGTCGAGGCTGACGCAAAAACAAAGCAGTTTTTGATCCTTTCCTTTACAGAGACGCGAACTTCGAAGTTCAACTCCTCTGCCTTTCAAGTAAGTAGATTCTTTTTGGTTTATTTAAACCTTTTTAACACGCAGTTTTGTACTCCCCGTTCGAGACATTCAGATTACACTGACGCTTACGCTAGGGGATGCCATTTAGAAGAAATTTATGTAATGAACATAAAATGTATTTTCATATGTATGTGTGCATACAATTTTTACGAAGAGCGATTCTTCAAAGATATATTGTATGCATATATTATCATTTTTCTATCATTGATACTATAAGCAAACATCTTACTGATAAAATCTATTTTTACAAGACCTTGTCGTATGTCCATTTTACTCAAAAACAATAATTTATATTTTTGTTTGTTTTTTTTCAAGATTTTGGGGATTTTTATGAAAGATGAACTGGGAACATGATTCAGCTTTAGTTCCACAAATAAAAAAATATTTAAATAATATAAAAATATCATCTCATTGTATGTTGTTGTTTCTATCCCACTTGGTCGACGGCAATATCTAGACCAAGTTCATGAACCCGTATGTTCTCATGGATGGAGGGAAAAGGGACAGCTTCTACTGTGATGGAAAAGCACCCATAGATAGAAGTTTGACTTGGCTCCCAGTGTCGCTGAAGAAGGAGTTCAGTGCCTTCCTGAGGACTTTTAGGGGGAACTACCCCACATTTAAGTATCCTATTACAGAAAACAAGGGAAAATCCCACCAGGTAGTCCAACTCACGAGTCAAGATGTTGAATATCATAAGCACCATCGAGTTTCTTTGTTTATTGAAACAGTGTCTACAACAAAGCCGCAGCGGATTAAATCTCAATTCTAATGCTCATCAGCTGCGCACGTTACCACTGAGCCATGAGTCTGGCACCTATTGTATATAATGTCTATATAATGTTTTGCTACAATATTTTCTATTTTATTGAAGTAGAAAAGATCATATCCTTCTTCAATAATGTGCTAACATAGATGTATCTCAAACAGAGTAGGGGTTTTTTTTTTTTTTTTTTTCATTTCTTTTATTTCTTCTAATACTGTACTACCCCAAACAAGTTCCCTTTAAAATTGCTGGAAACGAAGTAGATGTGGTTTGGCTAAATAGTGCAACAAAATGCACGAACCTGTTTAGATCAACTGATATTTGTAAACGAACATTTTACCTTTGGTCACTAGAAAATTCGTAACAAATATTCAAAGCACTATTTAAATTAATGTAATATCAAGAAATATATTCTTTATTTGCTTTTATAATATATACAGAAATGAAACGTGCACACATATATATATATATATATTGTTGTTCTAATACATCTGGCAATACAGAGACAGTTCATCTTCATGCCATAAGCGAGGGCTACACCGCTGTTACTCATTGTGCACTACCCAGGGGGCCCATGTAGCTTGAAGATAAGGCTACGGACGCGAGTAACACTCCCGCAACGCTCTACAATCCTATTAGACCGGAACCTACGGTTTAAACTGTACCCGAAGCACTACAAGCATCCATAGCCCCGTCTGGACTCGAACGCGAAATCTGTGGTTCCGAGAGCGCATATATATATGCCATTATTGATGAGGGTGTATATACACACACACACACACACATATATATATATATATCCGTATTACTTGTTAAAGCTGTCCTCAGGATGATATAATTAATTTCTTTTTATTTTACAAACTTTTTTTCCAGTATTTCTGTATGGATTTGATTTCTTTCTGTATTTTCCTATTTTCCCTGTCTGATTTACTAATTTCTTTCGGGTTTCATTGATTTTCTGGACAACTTGTTTCACAACCTGTTATTGTATGTTTTGCATATATATTTGTGTTTATAAAAAATTGTAATTTTATATCGATCTACAAAGTGACCATAAAGTCTCTTTAGAATTTCAAAACTATATCACAAAGAGAAATGAAAAGAAATTATTGCGAAAAGAGATGCAAATATTTAAGCCTTCTTTTCGTCTCATTTAATTTAAATTTAATTCCACGCATAACACGTGGGCAGAATGAGTTGCATGAAGCACACCAAGATGATTTCTTGGGATGTCTGCTGTGCATACCCCCCCATCAATGATGACAATGGCATTAGTTGCTTTAAATGAATCCTGTCCCTAACCTTTGTTTGATATTTTTAACATAACCCCGGAGGAAAGAAGTCGAAGAGAAAGATATTAGATGTACAAGGTCTCTTAATAAGAAAGATGACATAACTCGCCTAAAGCACAGAATCACTGATGCCATGGCTACCGTGTGATGAAGGTGTACTATAATGAACAGGGCAAGCAATCAATCATCATTTTGATGTTCTTGGTGCAACTAATGGTGCCCATATGACAATGTATTAAATTGATTTAAATTTAAATTAAGTGAGTTAATAGATTAATAGTTTAAAAAACTAAAAAAGACACGCTTTTAGCGTTCATCAAATTAAAAAAGTGAAAAATAATTGTTAACATAAGAATAAAATGACTGACGAGAAAATGAATGTCACTGTTCTAAAAGCGTGGGCTTGTAGCGACACCTATTGATGGAAAATGGAGTAAAAAATTTAACAACTTCTACTTTCACTGTTAACAAGGGAATTTCCCGCTAGAATGAAAACAGAACGTAGTTGGCGTTAGAAATTGAATAAAGATGTTGTAATTGTGAAAATTGATTATCGTCTTTTTTTTTTTTTTTACCGTATGGATTTTAATAACGCTACGCAACCTTTATAAGCCGCCACAGGCTGCTCGATAATCAATCGTTATAATTTTTCACTAGTTTCATTCCGAAAAATTAGTTTAAAAATGTCATACAAGCACCCCACGCTTTTAGAACAGTGACATTCATTTTCTCGTCAGTCATTTTACTCTTATGTTAACAATTATTTTTTACTTTTTAGTTTGATTAACTCTAAAAGCGTGTTTTTTAGTGTTTTTAGGTCCTGGTACGGAGGACTGGAACTATAGTTCTTACAATAATCTAATTGTGAGTAAAACAAAGGCTAAATGCGAATAGTCGAGTCAGCCAGGACTCGAACAGTCAACTGATCCGTAGTCAGGCGCGTTATCCGTTGCGCCACTGTCCCACGTAGGTTTGAATGTCTTAGGTACTTTCATTCTACATGGGTTAAATTGCTCTTCATAAGTTAAAATAAAATCACTAATCCTGGCGATCTTAATCATGATGAGATAATAAAGTTATCAAAATATTTTAGTTTCGTCGGTCCTTGATAAGTCTACGACGTTTAAACTAAATCTGATCGCTTAAAGTAGGGCAAAATCGAGCCCAAAGAGTCAGTTACATACAAACAAACAAACATACAGGTAAAACTAATAAAAGCATATTAAAAAGAAACTTAAATGTATGGTAATGAACTTCCTTCCTCTCGGCAAATTACCCAAATTTCAGCTTTGTTGAAGTCCTGAGGGTGCCTCAGGTACACCTACGCCTATGCCTGAGTCCGGAAATAAGTTTCAAACCATCATTAAGGGAAATTACCTCTTAATGTATTTTCACAGTGAAGGAGTTTGTCTCCTTTTTTACTAATTCCAGTACTAGAGCATAATCTCCCTTATCCAAAACTTGAAAATATTAAAAACCCCATTGATAAATTACAGACCTTACAGAGATGTTCATTGTCTGGAGCACAATTCTACTGAATGAGAATCCTGCTCCTTTCTCATTTTGCTAATGTTTTTTTTCCCCTATATTTTAATTATTATTTTTACTTTATTTTAAATTTCATAATTCTTCTTCTTTTTTGAATTAATGTTTTAATAATTGCAATAGGTTTAAACCAAAAGCTACTTCAAGATAGAAACGTGTGGCAGCTTCGCAGCCTAAGACTTTTTATATTGCCCTTTTCTTTTTTCCTTTTTTGGGGGTGGGCGGAAAATTCCAGCAGAACTATCTTCTCTGCAACACATATTACAATATTTTTTTAATAACTAATAAAGCTATAAATTCGAAACCATACTTTTACAACTAGCTTTTAAACTTAACTTCATGTTAATACCTGAAGACACATCTAAGATATATTGCCGATTGAAGCGGAGAATGAATATATCAGCATAGTTCTTCCCATGCGAATACGTGAATGGCGACTAAAGGCTCGTTCCCACCGAAGCGGGGGGGAGGGCGCGTTTAAGCATGAAAAGTTTACCAGTCACTATCCTCACCGCTAGTGATTGGTCAACTCTGAAACTTGTGGACCTGAGTGATTGGTCAAACCTGAAACCGGTTTGCGAGTTGACCAACTTTTAACTGGAAGCGGAACTTCACTAGGCGTAATGCTACTTCTGACGTTTCGCTTTTTCGAAACATTTTTCTTTTTCGCGTGTTATCGCCTTGGGAGCCTTTAAACCTCCCTCAACATTATGCTCTGCCCGTGGTTAGCTCTTTAGCGTTAACGCCGCATGAAGAACTTGCACGAGATAGGCAGCAAAAGGGTTAACGATTCGTAAATATTGATATCGATAAAGATATAAATATAGATATATAGATATTGATAAATGATTGACTGACGATAAATGATATTGATTTTTAAAAATTATTGATTAAATATAGATATATAGATATTGATAAAGATTCAACATGGGACAAAATCCTTTTCTAACTCAATCAAGAAAGTAAACTTAAAAAATTAGTAAAATGTTTTATTGAATGTTTGTTTTAAAAATTGATTATTTTCCTAGATAATGCATTAAGATACATCGGCCTTTTGGGATCAATTTTTTTTTTTTTTGTTATATTGGGGAACCTCGTGTTCCACTTATGTACGACACGAACAGCCCACCGATGATTGATGAAGGAAAAGCACTGCTCTTCTGAAAGACAACAACTATTATTTTGGATCCATTATGGGTCCTTTTAAGTGTTATATGAGAGAAACCAGAAATATTCCCACTTTAACTTTCGAGGAGGGGACACTTACTTACGTTTCACAATCGCCCTCGTGCCGCCTCGTTTCTGAAAATAGTGACTTTAGCAGCGGATTTCAACTCGAGCCCACTTTCACGTTAACTGTTCGTTGCTTACCATTGAGATGCGAGTTAGATTGTAATGGCACGACTATTAATAAATTGAATAATTGAAACTGTTTCACTAATCATTTTTGCATTTGATTACTTTATAAATCAAATTAAATACTAAAAAGGAAAAAAAAAAGAAAGAAGAAATGTGTGTAAAGCGTTTTGCATTGAAATTCAAAACTGATAAGAGTTTTCGGGCTTTCTCCCATACGACACGCAAATGGGAAACGGTTACCAGTTTATAAGTCCAACCCTCATCATCTGTCAGTGGGCTTTTATGGCATATATAAGTGAAACACGAGGATCACCGATGATCAAAAAAAAAAAAAAAAAAAAAAAAAAAAATACTGAAAAACTTCTCAACTTAATGTAATGTCAAGTAACAAATACTAGTGGATTTTTTTTTTTTTCATTATACACCGAGTGTAGTCAAAAGCCAACTGCTACTACCACACCACATCACTGTGCCTAGAGCTGAATAGCCCCTTTACAGTTTGGGAATGATGTGGGTGAGAGAAGTCCGACTGGGTTCCGTGACGCTCTTGGTCCTATGAGACCGGGACCTACGGCTTCAAGTGGATTCCGAACCACTACAAACATTCATGGCACCACCAGCACTCGAACCCGAAACTGTGGCACTGGGCACCAGGGCGCTATACACTATTCCCTTCAAGCCCCAATCGAAAGCCAACTGAATTTTGCCAATAATTGACTAGTTCTTAACGTTTTTACTTCATTTTATTAACATTTTTAATAAATTAAGTAGTTGGGGACCAGCGCCGTGAGGGACGACGGAAAAGAATAAGACACTGCGCCCAAGTGCTGAGAAATTTGCAAGGTATCTACAGTCAAAATGACTGGTTTTTAAAAATAAATCATCAAAAATATTTTGATTAGCACAAGAGTACTATGGTTTGGTTTATCTCTCTGCGGTCATTTTGTGCACACTTTGGACTAATTAGACCTGGACCTACAGTTAAACGGGGATTCGGAACCCCTCACAAACATCCATGCCACCGCCATGATTAGAGAACCTGAAGCCTGTGGTACCAAATGCCAGAGCTCTAGACAATTGGCCATCAGGCTCACAGAAGAGTATGAGGAATGAAAAACAGACAGAATTGAAGAGAAATGATAAATTATAGAACGCTAATTATTACTAATAATTAAAGCTAAATTAAAAATGCTAATATTATTATCCATGATTAATCATAGAAAGGCAATAAATGCTTGTTATTTGGAAAATGTGTCAATACAAGATTAACAGAGTTTAGTGCAGTAAATGAAGTAGTTAGTTGAAAGTCGGAATATTATTAAAAGGACTGCGGATAAAAAAAAAAAAGACATATATTCGGGATATAATTAACACATACTACTGTGTCAAAAAAGTAATACCAATTATTTTTTTTACAAAAACTCTTTATTTATTCTTCGAAATTTATTTCATCGCCTTCAAAGTAATCCCTTCGGACACAATGCACTTATGCCAACTTTGTTTCCAATTGCATGCAATCATCGGCAGGGATGACCTTCAAAGCGCGCGCCGATTCACGTTGAATCTTTTCAACCGCCTCAAAACGGTGTCCCCGGAGTGGTCTTTTGAGTTTAGGGAATAGCCAGAAGTCGCACGGTGTGAATACGAGGGTTGTGGAACAATATGGGTTTCATTTTTGGCGAAAAAGTCATGAAAAATCAATGCAGTGTGAGCTGGCGCATTCAGTGTTTTCGGTACCAATCGAGATTTGATGCGTTTGAGGTCCAAAATGGAAATGAAAAATTCTTTGCTCAATTAATTTAGACATTTCAAAATTGCCGAAATCAGTTTTAGCGTCTCACAAAGCCAAGCGTAACTCAAACACTAATGAATATTTTGACGTCAAATTTCACACAAATGTCAAGGATAGTACGAGCAACCTAAAAAGAAACAAAAAATTGAAATTCCATAAGCCCCGGGAATTTTAAATTGAAAATGGGTCTTACTTTTTAGACACAGTAGTATACACATAGTGTGTGTTTGTCTGATGGATAATCTTCAGTTATAATGTCCAGTTAGATTTTTATGAATTTTATGTTTTTTTTTAAACTTTAATTTCAAAAAAAAAATGTATATAAACTCTGAAATTAATAACGTTTTAATTTTATTCAAGATGTCAAATTATATTTCCTAATTAATTTCTTTAAAAATATACCATTTATTAAAATTCCTTGGCCTTGTAAACGAATTAAAAAGAACTTTGCTTGGAAAAAAAATTGACGATTGTTTGTTGTTATATTTATCATGACAGATTTTTTAAATTATAAATTTTTAATTTTATTTTTTGTATGACATTATCGCATTATTTTTTATGACATTATGTGCGCGAATATCTTTAAATGGAGGGCTCAAAAAAAAGAAAAGTTGGACCTTCTCCTTGGTCTAGATCAGGAGTGGCCAACCCAAATGATCTCTCGGGCCACTTTGGAAATGCATCCTAACTACACGAGCTGCATATAAAACTATATATCCCCCTATTAGATTGAGGCCCACTATAGATATTTTTGGGGGGTGAAATATTGAAACGTAATGAGTTATTATTTTGCGTTTACTATTATTCTTGCTTGTAAACATAGATAATATAATAATAAAGATACTAAACGCACATTGCAAAGAAATATAAAACACTAAAAATGAAATGAAATGAAATTATTAAAAAATATTTATTTTACTAGTGCGATACGTGTTTCTCCACTCTTTCACTTAGCTTTTACAAATCGAACTCCATTTGAGTATTTGCACATCGTAATGGGTGTTGCAGGTTAGCGTCCGTTATGCTTAAGCGTGTTTTGTGTTGGGACAATTTCATTTTCGAAAAAATACGAATCGCAGGTGTAAATTGAACCAAGAGCGCTCGCAACTTCAACTGAGAGTCTGGTTTGCTCTGCTATCAACAATCCACTGTGCATAGCCAGGGATGGGCAATGAGGTCACTTAAAATGAAACATAGAACCTGTTATAATTGATTCCAAGATGCGCGTGCATCACGAGTTCGAAGCATATAATTTAATTGCGAACTCATAACTGTAAACTCATAAATAAAATTTGCAATATCTGTCATGTATTCGCAAGAATATTATTTTAAATTAATATTATATTTTAAAATAATGTTCTTGAACAAGCTCAAGATATTATCGAATATTATTTTTTGAGCCCAGTTTAGAAATAAAAGTTGTGTTATTTTGTCTGAGAAAATTCTAGAAATAAAATTATCTTCTTGTATAATATATACTAATGTTTTTGATGATCTTTTCGCTGTATAAGCTGTCTGGGATGAGAATTAGCATATTTCTCAACCCAAACAACATTTCGTAACTAGTGCTTTGAGCTCTGAAACGAAATCTGCAGACTCAATAAATAAACAAAATGAAATCCAAGTCAATCTTTCCGCACAACTAAACGAGTATTGTTTGTCATGTTTCTTTCTTTTTTTTTATAAGCATAAAACTGCAAGGAGTACCTTCGGCGATATGACGCAGAAAGGGGGGTTGTGTTTGTGTTTAAACAGCAAAACTAAACGAATAACAAGTTGCATAACGTCAGCACATCATGAAAATGATTTCAGAATTTTTAAATGTTTTCGAAACTGATGTAATAAATGCCGAGTCCTTATGAATTTGTATATTATAAAGTAAATAAAAATTTTAGAGAAAACAAAATGGAATTTTTATAAGTGCTTTTCTTTTCATTCCATGCATTTTTTTTTTTTTTCTAATGCAGCTGGCAAATACTTACACAGTTATCTTTATGCCATAAGAAAGGGCTTCATCGCTGTGTATCATTGAGCATGTGTAGCTTGAAAATACACTACGGACGCGTGTCACATTACCCATCCAGGATCTACGATCCTATAAGACCGGGATCTTACGTTTAAAGTGGATTTCGAACCACTACACAAACATTCATAGAGCAGCCGGGACTCGAACTCAAAACCTGTGGTAGCAAGTGCCAAAGCCCTAGCCACTTGGCCATAAGCCCCTTAATTTTTTTTTTTTTTTTTTTTGGGGGGTATTTCGTAATTTAAAATCGTAATTATTAACAATTAAAATTACTTTTATCGTAACCAGAATTTCACCAAAAATAACTCCCTTCCCATTACACCGCTCTGTTTGAATCTGTCTGACTTTACCGATTGTCGATTTTCCACACAATTCGTTTTCGAATTATATTAGTTTCCCTTTTGCTTACTCAAAAACCCTTAGCGGTCTGGTGGCCAATTGGCTAGCACTCTGGCCTTTGGTATCCCAGGCTTCAGGTTCGAATCCTAGCGGTGGCATAGATGTTTGTCAGTGGTTTGAAGCCCACTTTAAACTGTAGGTCCCGGTCTGTTTGGCCCAAAGTGTACACAAGATGACCGTAGAGCGACCAACCAAACCAATCAAAACCTTTTGAGATGGGAGCCTGGAAGATTCGTAAATTCCTCCTTTAACCAACGGAAAGATTTTCTGGCCTACTGATTTAGGATGCCGATCCCTGACACGGACAGATAAAAATTTTCGGTTCGGCTGTACAGCGAGCAGTCTATAAGGCTCATTTTAATTGATTTATTAATTTTTTTAATCAGTACATTTTTATGCATTTTAGTAAGTTTAGAAATTGATACTAAAACGCCTTACATCTAATACTACTTTAATGAAATATGCATAAAAATAAAACATGTTTTTAAAATTAATTTCTACTCATCATCATCATTGATGCAGCAACTTTATGGTGGGCCAAGGCCTTCTGCCTATTGGCATATTTCGAGACAGAATCGATGTTTCCTTTTTTATGGGATAGGGTTGTCAGCCTTATGCCCAACGCTCTACAGTCACATTAGACCTGGACCTACGGTTTAAAGTGGATTTCCGAACCACTACAAACATCCATGGCACCACCAGGATTTGAACCCTAAACCTGTGGCACCCAGCGCCAGAGAGCTAGTCACTCGACCATCAGGCGCCTAATTTCTACTACTATTCTATAAATTAAATTTCTAACCTTATTTTTAAATTAACTTTTTTTTTTATATATAAATCTCACTTTGTTAACGAATTGATTCATTCAATTGTGTATTTTTTTTTTTTTTTTTTTAATTCTTAAAGCAAAGAGAATCAAAGAAATTCTTTTCAGTATTTAATGTATGGATAAAACTTTTATAATGAATTACCGAAGCAGCAGATTTCGTCAAACCAAAGTTTGTTTTAAACAAAAAAATTAAATAAAAAAATTAAAATAGATGTTTGCTAAAATAACTAGGGTTAAGTAAGCATGTGGATAATCTTCAAAATTACGATTTATAATTGTAGTAATAATTTTTATGATTAATTATGCTGTTTACTGATAATTAATGATGATTTAATAAGCATTGCTAATTTATTATTGCAATTAATTTCTTGTTCACGTGCAAATATTGCACGCATTTGTTATTGTTTTTCCTGAATATCTCTTGTATATGGAACTACGATGGCGTCACATATGTACTCAGGCGACGGAGGGCTGAAGACCCTTGTCAACAACACCCGACACAGCTGGAAATGTGTAGGCGGTCTCACGCGATCGCCAGTGACCGGTTCAAGCCAGATGAAAATGTTTGTTCAGAAAATGTACAGATGTCTTTTCTTCTGCTTCGTATGGCACAGTAACTGATTCTGGTAAACGTAACATCGTTCACTTTTGTGAAGTCTTAACGTTAGACTGATTTGGAAAGGTGAGAATTATGTAACAAAGCAAAATTAAGAAATCTGGTTATATAAAATTGCATATATTATGATTCAAATAAAATACGAAAAATGAAATAAAATGTTAATGTTATTTATATTAAAAAATACTGATTTGTTTTTAAATTCTTCATCACCTAAGAATACTGCTTTGTAAACAATTCAGTTATCTGTCCAAGCATTTGACAGTAAACATTGCATATGCTGTGACATTTGAAGATGGCTTCTTGTGTTTATCATTATTGGATTTGTAACGAAATTCATTTGTTCAATATTGTTTTTGATACATATTATTGCTTAATCTAATCATTCATATTTTAAAATCCAATAGACTGGAGTAGTTTACTTTATTAGTTCCTTTTGAATTCCAATCTACGATAAAAATATTTCATTTAGTAAAAAAAAAAAAAATTTTTTTTTTTTTACTGCTTTTGAATGTTATAGTGCATATGTCAAATGTATAAAGTTATTATTTAGTTATAAGAATGCTGATCGTTTTGTGTATAATTAACATCTAATAAAAATTATTTCGATTTAAATTATTCACTACATAGAAATTGCACCAAATTGATTCCTTCTGACGTTATCTTATTGAACTGATTCCATGCTCATATTAAGGATAAATTTCTTTTGCGAAAGTTTCTTTACTATTTTATTATTGAAATATACAAACCACTTTAAACTTATATGGTGTTTTGAACTGCGTAAACTTTTCAACATAATAATCCATATTATTTCTGTTTCACATATGAGTTCGGCCTAGATGAAACTTATGATTGAGAATTCTATTTAATGTTATTTATGTGTGACTAATTAAAAGACACGTATTTATAAATTATAAAATGGCAACATGACATATAATTCGTAAATGAAATAAACAAATAAGTAGGTTGGAGGAAGTTCAAGTTCAGTCAGATTTATTTTTTCAAGCAGTAAATGACAGAAATAATAATTACAAGTAATTACTGATTATAGTATATTGTTATGTAGTTTATAACATAACAAGTAGTTTAATTTACATTTTTTTTAAAATTCATATTTTGATAGGAATTTCTAGACAGTTGCATAATTGCTTAACAGCTGTTATGTTATCCGATAGAAAATTGTTACGTAAGACTTTCCGATTTTTATGGGATCATTATCTTAGATTTCTTTAGATTATTGTGAAGCGCAGGTTTTTTTTTTTTTTTTTTTTGAAAGATAAGAGAACTGTCAATTTAATAGTATTTTTGTCTATTGATTTCTGATTTTGCTTTTTAAAATGTCGCTTTGTTAATAATTTATTTCTAACTGAATTAAATGATAAAATCTTGTTAGACTTTTCAATTATATCAGTGTTATAATTAATTTTATATTTAAATTATTAAAAAAACGATACAAATCTTATTTCAGATGAAAAAAATTATTTTATTTTCTTCGTTGTTTTTCCACGTAAGTTAGAAATAAAATTGAATTATTATTTCGTTTTTATATAATTATTTCTTAATTTATTTGGAAAATGATTATTAATTAAAAATAAGCTGAGGATTTTTGTAATTTTTAATGATTTTTATTTAGTACAGTGTTCCATACTTAACTCATTCATTTAAAATCATAAATGAAGCATTTATTTCAAAAATTATTAGCTTTTTTTTTTTTTTTTTTTTTGATTATTTTTAAAAAAAAAAATTATTTTTTAATTTTGTAGTTAGTCGAAAGAAATATAGTACATGCATATTAACATTTATTCTTGTTATTAAAAACATTTTGTAGAGTAAAATACCATATAGTTTTTCTGTATGCTTTTTAATGTTTCTTAATTTAAATTTTTCAATAGTTATTATATTGAAAATTACTAGTTCAGATGTTCAAGATTACTTTGTTTTGTGCATATGCATTTGACAAGGGAAGTTTAATTTTTTTTTTCTATGAAAAAATTCTGATATTAAATATATAGAAATGCATAATACATAAATACTAAGATACTTAATTTTAAAAAATGCTAGAATTCAAATGTAATAAATGCTACAATTTAAAAATTGAATTTCAGATTAGATGGTCTTGCATGTCAATTCTTCTCATTTACTAGAAAAGTTGAATTTTTACCAATTTTCATATTTGAATCCTTCCTTCCAATTCCAGAGTTTTTTTAGTATTGGAACAATCCTTTTTGATTTAAAGAAATAAAAACTGTAACTTTTAAAGTATCATTTTGGTTAATTTCTATTATTTGCTTTTAAAATTTTTTTTATATTGAGTATCATTATATTAATATCTTGTTGCATTTTTTCTGTTAAGTTTTTGTGTATAAATAGTTTTTAGCTAATTTTGGTCTTGATTTTTTAAAAATATCTTATATAATTTGTATTTAAAAAATATGCTAATGTTTATCAATTGCATTTTTTTTTCTTTTATAAGCATTTCCTGATAAAGGACAAGGTTATGGATTTTCAGCTATTGGAAATTGGCACATACATTGGAAATTTAAAAAATAAAATTGAAAAACTAGCTATAAATGGTGAATTTTAAATTCCTGTCTTATGCATTCAATATATTCATATATTATTTATTTTCCTTGTAGATTTTTATGTCTTATCAGTGATTAAATCTCTATCTAACCATGACCACACCAGAAATTTTGACTCGAGCCCTTTGGAGGGCAGCTGATGCTGTGTGTTTTGATGTTGATTCTACCGTCTGCATGGATGAAGCAATTGATGAGCTAGCAAAGTTTGCCAACAAGGATAAGGAAGTCATGGACTTGTGAGTAATTTTGGTACATTTGATAATTTTGTATGCTTGCAAACATTTCAATTTTTACATGCTATAAATATTCAATACGTTTTAATAAAGGAATCAAGTCAAATTTAGAAATCTTAACATAAAATCATGAGACAATTAAAAATGAATTTTTATTTAAAACAATGAAAGGCATTTCAGAAAAAATAATATTCTTATCATACTTTTATATATAAAAGGAATGTTTGCATTAAAATTCCTTCAAATTATTTATTATTTCTTAAAATACAATTGCTTTTAAATTTTAATCAATTCAAATATAAGCAAACACATTCTCTATTTATTTTAAATTCATTAATTTTGATCACTTATTTTTAATAATAACTTTTTTAGTATTTAGTAAAAAAAAAAAAAAAAAGTTTTGTTTTTTTTTTTTAATGTTGGTTCAAAATTTTATAAGGTATAGAAAATCTTAAAACTTAGAATTGGATGCTCTTTGCTTCCTTTAAAAAATTAATAGTAAATTTGTATTATTTTGTAAAATACACGAATGCATTTTAAAGTTTAATGCAAAAAAATTTCCGAAAATCTAAAAGTTAAAATTCAACAGAATAACATAAGTACGTAATATTTGTTTTTCCAGGACTCTGCGAGCAATGCGGGGGGGTATGACTTTCCGAGAAGCCTTGGCAAAGCGCTTAGAAATGATTCAACCTACAACTGAGATGCTCAACAGTTACCTTCGCTCCCACCCACCTCATCTTACCCCTGGTATTGGTGAGTTCTTATTCCTTTAAGTTTCATACATACATATTCATATTTTTTTTTTTTAAAAAATTGTTATTTAAAATGTTTGTGTATTATAAATTATTTTTTGTTGTTTATAAAGACTTCAACAACAATAAAAAATATTTTACTTCAACTTACTGATAGCTGTAATCAAATTTTCAAGGTGAAACCTCTTTTGTTTTTGTATCATTATAACCTTAATAGGTAAAACTTATCAAAATGTTTGTTTTTCACATGCACTTACCAATATATATTTACTCCTGTTTTTTTTTTCTCTCAAATTTTTTTTAATAACACTCATTTTCATCATATATCTCAAAAAACAAATTTCATTTTTATGTAAGTACACATATAAAATGGTTAATTACGACTTCATGGTTATTCTCTTAACAATCAGTCAAAGCAGTTGTGTTCCAAAAATTTGAAGTTACACATTCACAATTTAACATTACTAGTTCCTAAAACTTAATGTTACTGCATGTTACATCCTGAAGATGCATTCCCCCTAAAAAAAAATCTTTACTTTTCAATTTCTGAAATAGGCATGCTTAAAATTCATGTTTTCACTATATAATGATAAACTACGACATAATAAATATTGACTCAAACATTTTTTTTATTTTGTTATTTAATGAATTATTTGCAGAATTTTTATCTTTCTAATGGTATATTACATTAGATAGTTGGAAATGCAGAAAATGTAAAATTATGTGCTTAACAAATGATACAATATTTAAAAATATAAATAAATGAATTCATTTTATGTAAATTTTAATGTACTCTTGCTGAAATAGGAATTTGTGACTGCAGTAAGTAAACAGGTATTGCTTTTTTCTATTATGGAGGCATTTATTTTGTAAATTCATTTTCAGGGATTTATCAATCTATTGAATTTATATCGGATTATCTAAGCTCAAATAAATTGAAGCGTCATTCTCAATTAATAATTCATCATTTTCAAATTGAACTTATTTGTAGAAGTAAATATTTATTTGACCTCAAATTGTTAAAATTTTAAAGTTATTTTTAACTGTACTTTAATCCTGGAGTTACTTTATTTTGGAATGTGTGTGATGATATAAGATCATGCAGTGGAGAATAGTGAGTAGGGTTAGTCAAAATGTTTTAAAAATAGCTTTTTTTTTCGACTTTTGTTAAGTAAGAGTGTAGGACATAATATAAATAAAATTCATGTTTTTTATTCAGGGAACTGATATCTGAGTTGCATGCCCGAGGAGTGGCTGTGTATCTGGTATCTGGGGGCTTCCATGCCATCATTGATCCTGTTGCCCAGAAACTAGAGATTCCCCTCAAGAATGTATTTGCAAACAGCATCAAGTTCTTCTTTACTGGTTTGTCTTATTTCTGTTTGACATATGCATATAGCCCTTTAAAAAAAAAAATTGTTGAAAACATTTACTTGATTTTAACTTATACTCAGCTATCTTGTTTGAAATTGATTTTCTGCTTAGGAATCAATTAAAAATTTTGGAAATACTAAAAATTAGGAGGTTATAATATAGCAACTAGGACAAATATGGCTCATAGAACCACATGCGTCTCTTCCTCTTTTTAAATGTGGTTCTGAAGGATTGCACGTTTTTATATTTAATCAGCACATATAACCTTGCATTGAAGAACTTCAGTAAAAAAAAAACTTAAAACTTTTTTTAGCTGAAGTTAACATTATATAACTTATTGTGTGCTGCTTTTAGAGTGTATTGGCATATGGGAAAACAACTATCAATCTATTATTGCCTACTTAGATTGAATGAACTATTGCTAAATATTTGAGATAAAATCTGAATAAGAATGTCTAAACTATGTCATTCTAAAGTGAAATCTATAATTTCTTTCATTTTAAATGGAAGTTGTCAACAAGAAAAAAAAATTATAAACATTATGCCTTAATACAATTAAAAAGTTTATATTTAAATTTTATTTTGTTTGTTTGCATTGAAAATTACAGTTTGAAATACAAAGTTGATTGTGTCAATTTTTACTATATTCATAATGCTGTATGCTTTTGTATATTTATTAAAAAGCCATTGCTGTGCTGATTCTATGATTCTATTGTTATAGAATAGTAGTAATGCAAAAATTTAATTTCAAAGACTTAAATGTCTCATAAGAAAACATTAGAGAAACAGTAGTTGAGTATTAAGAAAATTCATATAGGGCAAATTTCTAGTTACTGATGATCACATTTGTTAAAAATGTTTTGGTACTTTTCTATTAGCCAGTCACAAATTTTGTCAACATCAAATTTTTCATTTTGGTGATGCGAAAAAAAAAAAAACAGCAATACAACTTAGAAAATAATACAATTCATTTTTATAAAATGAATAAATTATTTCTTTTAAAATTAATTTTTTCATATACTTAAGAATTATAAACTAAACAAAAATTGAAAAACATTCTAGATTGGGCAATGTATCACTTGCGACCAGTTAATAGTAAAATATCTACTTTTTTTTTGAGATTAGTGAATCCACATATAAGCCAGTCGGCTTATATGTGGATACATATAATATTACTATATAATATACTTATATATTCACCATAATTTAACTTTCGAAAAGTTCTGAAAATTATTGATTTGTACACTATATGGTATTTACAGGAGAAAAGTGATATGTAGCTGTAATATGGCGACATTTCATTTGGTTAAACTTAGGTTTGCCATATTTAAGATTGTATTTCTCATTTAAATTAGAATGTCTTTATTGTGAAGTCTTAAAATTATAAATTTTCTTTTGATAAAAAAAAATTAAAGTTTTAATATATGAATCTTTGTTAAGAACAAATTAAGTTTTTGAATAGTATAAGTACAATCAGCAATACGTTTTTCTGTCTTGACAGGGGATTATGCTGGATTTGAAGAAAGTGAGCCAACATCCCACCAAGAAGGCAAGGCAGAAGTATGTGCATATTTGAAGCACCGATTTGGCTATCGAAGATTGATAATGATTGGAGATGGTGTCACAGATCTAGCTGCTTGCCCCCCAGCGGTGAGATTTCTGTTTGTTCTCTTAACTCTTTTGAATAATTTCTGGGAATTATTCAGCACTTTAAAAAAATAATTCACTGTTGTCAAACATAATTAATATAAATTGATAATAGTGATGCTTAGCACTTATTCATTAAAGAAGCTTTTAAAAGAATTCTTTTAAGCTTAAAAAATTCTCTTTTTTATTTTTTAAAGCCTGCTTTTTTTTTATTTTTGGCCTGTAGTTTTTCTTATTTTTTGGCTTAATTTATTATATATAATCTGAAGATAACAAGCTGGGATTTAAAAATTTTCAATATTCATACAAAAAAAAAGAAGAGAAAAAAAGTTGTCTAATGATTTATCAATTTTAAAATATGCTTAATTTTTTATCATATATTTGTATTCTGCTATGTTATCAGTCAATTACATGTAGCATACAAATATAAATTGTTTACCAAAAAAGAAATTTAAAATTTTCTATATGATTTACTTATACTGAGATTCCTTTTAAAATTACAAATGTAAACTTCATTAAAAAAAAACTCATATATAATTCTTTATGTAGAAAGTGTTCAAGTAGATGAATTTAATAAAGATAAATACTGAAATATGCAAAGATTACCATACATTTTTCTTTTTTAAATCTGTTAAATTCTCTTTTACAATTAACTAATTTGCATTTGCAGTTGTGTTTAACTATTAATATATATCTGGATGTTGTCAGGTTTGAGTAAATTTGTTATACTAAACTTAAATAACATTTGTTTAAAAAAATTTGTTGAAAATGCAATTTATAATTAAAAACAAAAATTTTTTTTAAAGTTAACTTTTTTTTTTTTTTTATATATAAAACCTTTCATTAAAACATTGTCTTGTTTTATGAAAATGTTTTTAATATTGTTGTAATGCTTCATTATATATGCTAAAGTAATCTTGGCTTAATCAATTATTTCCAAACTTTAATTTAGCAGTTTTAACATTAATTCCAATTCACTTTATTTATATATTTTATTTTAATAATTAATTTTTAAAACTGCTTAAATTAATTACGAAAGAACTAATTTTTGTATTTTTCTGCATTCTAAGATATAAGCTTATTAATAATAGCACCTACAATGAGTTTTTCAAAAAGTTGTCAGTGTTGCCAAATGAGACATGGAAATTTACACTTTTCATATTATATTCGCATCTTAGATATAAATTCATTACTGTTGTCAGATATGTTTTCTTTTTTGTACCATTCTTTTAGAATTATCATGTGTAATAAGTAGTTAAATAGTTATATCGTCAAAAACATTAATTGTCGTAAAACAATTAGATTACAAATAATTGTATTAATGTATTATAACAATGTTAAAAGTTGCAATTTTTATTTAATTAAAAAAATTAATTTTTTTTGTTATTTTCAATTGCACACTAAATGAAAAATAACCACTTGAGATGAAAAACTGGACTTCTAAAAATTAAAAAAAAAATAAATTACACTTTGCATTGTAATAAACAAAGAAATTATTTTCTTTCAGGACGCCTTCATCGGTTTTGGTGGAAACCAAGTTCGAGAAAAAGTGAAACAAGAAGCCAAGTGGTTTGTTACAAGTTTTCATGAATTGTTGTCTGAACTCCGGAGAAATTAAGTGATTCAAAATAGTGGCAATAAAAATGCAGCTTTTTAGATTTTTGTAAACTACATGTAAATAATGTAAAAAAAAATAAATAACCCAATTTGCAACATATTGTCCTGAAGTGACTCCCAATGTTAAATACCAACCTTTTAGCTTCAAATGCTAAAAAGTTATTTCCGTCCTATTATTTTCATTTTTATCATATTTTGTATAAAAATCTTCAAGTTTGTTTGATTTTAGCAGAAATGAATTACATTTACATTATTTTTCTAATAATATCATACATAAATTTTAATTTTGTTTAATTTATTTTTAGAATTTTTTAAATTAGTATCCTGTAATGAATATATTATGTTAAATAGAAACATAGTGAACTAATAGCTAATAGCTTAATTATTAAATACTGTATACTTTTCATCAATTTTAATGTGTTTTTTTATCATTTAGAAAAATTTATACTTCATTTAATATTGTATATTTAGTGATATTTACAAACTCTGAACTTTTTTCAAAAGTGTAATTTTAATTCTAAAATTTTTATAAATTTATATACAAAATTTGTATTAAGCCATTTATTTATTTAAATATATTAATTAGTATATAGATATGTTAGATAAATATGTAAAAAAAATTAGAAGTTACCTTTATTATTTAGAAATATTTTGTTAAAATTTTTTAAGTATATGTTGATGTAGAGGTTTGGTATTTCTTTATAAAAATGAGCTTATAACTTAGGCACAATATTTCGGTATCTATTTATGGCTGCTAAATTTATAGATTTACATTTTTTACTTTGTGAATGTCTATTTTAGAAATTATTGATTATGTGGAGGTTTTGGGGGTATATTTACCCCATAAGTATGTCCGTTTCCGAATGTCTATTATATAACTTTTCATATGTGCATTAATATTGCATGATCTACTTTTTAAATGATGGAAATATTTTTAGTGATTCTTGAAAATAATATCAAAATTGAAATGCATTTTTCAAAAAATTTTACCACTTTTAAAAAATGGTTTACGGTTTTTTTTTATTTCAAAAAATCTTCAAAAGGTACTTTTATGTATATCATTATTTAAAATTCTGTTATAATAGTGAATTCATAATTTTTAGTTAATATCTTAAATTGTTTTTTGAAATGAAAATACCTGTGATTTTTTTTTTTTTTTCAAAGGGGTATTTAAGTACTATATTATCATTACCTAATTATATATCAAGACTTATAATTATATATAAGAAAAAGTTATTAAATATTCTTAAAATCAAACTTTATTGAACTGTTTTTTAAAGAAAAGAGTCTAGATAATTAGATCATCAAATTAATCATTTAATTTTTATAAGCATACTTATTTAATAAAAAAATAATTTTAATCAGCAAGAACATTTTTGAAATTAATTTGAAAAGAAATAAAAATTAATTTTGTAGTAATTTAATTTAAAAAAGTGGTGCTGTGATATTTATCATAATTATTCATATCTACGTATTTTTATCTAACCAGAATTGCAATGACAGAAAAATAAATATGTGTACTGGTATAATTTCAAAAATATACATGTTTGGAGTTATTATTAAACCACTTTAAAATTCATTTTGTTAAATGAATTAATACTAAAATGAGTTTTATATGTTGCATTTTTGGAAAACCAGATTCTGATTTTTTACCTGTGGTAAAATCTACAAATTTGAAATAAAAGACTTATATATGCACTATTTATAATAGGTCTTTACTTCATAAATTAATATGTAATTTTTTTATTCTGCATTTTTAATGCATTTAGAAATATTTGTGATTAATAAAAAAATTTATGAAAAAAAGAATTTATTATATATTTGAATTGAGAAAATCAATATTTCTATTTGATGTACTTGTTACTGTAGCCAAGTTTTTATATATATTTAACAATGCCATATTTATATTTGTTGAATTTTTATTGCCAATATTGTAAGATTTATATTGTTTCTTTCAAAAATAAAGATATGATTGTTTTAAAAGCATTGGTTTTAAAGTGCATAAATGCAAAACATTATTTCTGCTGTTGGATCAGATTTGGCAAGTTAAGAAATTTTAAAATTTGATTAATAATTTAAAAAAATAAAAGTAAAAATTTAACATGAAATAATTTCATTAATGTTTTAATATATAAAAGAATGACAGGGATACATTTTAGAATATGGAAGAGTTATTAAAGAATATATATCGTGTCTATTTTCATTCATTATTACAGCATGGCTATCAACTTTATGTAGATTTAAGACACCTTTTAAATTTGTACATTCGATTTTTTACAAGAGACGAATTTAAGAACAGACTACATTCTGAATTCAGCAAATTACAGATTCATCAATTTCTTCATGATATAGATGAAGATGAAAAGTGGATTATTCTTGAAAATAAATGATAACATCCTATTGCACTGACAGCAATGCTGAATGTCAATGAATATTTAGCAATATGCGAAATGCAACTGTTTTTAATACCTTTTGTCAGAAAATACCTGTCTGTTCAAGATGCAGAAACTTTGAAAATAAATTTTGTGAGGATCTTATCTGGTTCAATCTTTAATAGGAAAAAGTATTTCTTATCAGTTATTGCTGATTACTTTCATAAATAAAAATATTTATATAAAAGAATAAATATGTATTTTATAAGAAGTATTTTAATTTCATCAAAGTTATAAGAAATATTTAGTTAAAGTATACTAATTGTAAAGTGAAGTTTATTAGAGTTTTATATATAAGCAGTTTGAAGATTTTTAGTATTAAACATGAACGCACATTCACTTACACTGGTCAGCAGAATGGCGTTGCAGGAAAATCCAGTCGGAGTGCAACGGACAAAGTACGAGGTATGCTTCAATACAGTGACTTGCAATCACGTTTTGGGCGGAAGCCCTCATTGATTTTTCAATATTAGAAATAAGTGTCAGCATAAATTAACAGAAGGGTTAATTCCAATAGAAAATTGGAGTAGTCACAAAACTTCAGCAAGACACTAAAATTTTCGGATCGCTCGCACTTGCGCAGAAAGTTAATAGGGATAAATTACAATATTGAACTAAGCTTGGAATTTTATATTGGCTATTCTTTGAGCACTAAAAGTTATAGGATTTTCATTCCTACGGAATGTAAAAGGATTGAAACTTTTCCCTTAAAAATCGACGAAACTAAAAATGGTATTGCATGCCTGTATGGAAGTTGGAATGTTTGACTTGCGGATTAAATCTAACGATTTAACTGATACCGAAGATGATTCAAGAGTTGATCAAGTTGAAAGCATTTCTCCTTTAAATGCTAGTGACTGAGAATAGATAGAAAGACCCCACAATACTAGTGAATACGTTGACATTTGTTAATATCCACCCAATACAAAAAATAAACTTAAGATCTTTAACGGAGTTCAAGAAATATTCAGACGAAAATAAAATCGAATTTGTATCATATGCATTTAATTTTAAATCCTAAAAGTGAAGATTATAATAATGCTACTAGTCTTCAAAGTACTGAATATCCTTCGAATGATTGATTACATGGAATATTTCAGTATAAAGGCTATAGAGTAGAAATTCCTAAATCCTATTAAGAAATGCAACTTAATTCCGAAAAATTGAAATGGGACAATGCAATGCGAGAAGAACAGTAATGTGTGCGGTCTAATTAATCCACCAGGTAATATTAATATAATTGCGCCTGATGGCCGAGTGGTTAGCGCTCTGCCGCTCGGTACCATAGGTTTGGGGTTCGAGTCCCGGTTGTGCCATGGATATTTGTATCTACATTCAAAGAAGAAAGAAATTCTTCTAACCTACTATTTTGTTTTAAATGTATACTTGGATTGAATCAGTTCTTAAATAAAGTAACTATTAACATAAATTTTAATATGATATACAATTTGATATTTTATTTTTTGTGATCTTGATTTTGTTTGAATAAAGTTCCATTTTGGTTTAGTTTAAAACTTGAAATTCATAATAATCTATACTTAAACTTTAAATGCGAATTATTATGAAATAAATTTATCTGAATTGAATCTTCGATGCATTGAATATATTTAATTTAATTTGATAGAAAATATGATAATTTTCATTGCATATTTTATTTTCGTGGGCAAAGATTTTTATTACTTGAATTTTGTTTCTTTGTAAATGTTGTGTGTTATGTTTGATTAGTTATCGTTACAAGTATTATATAGAGTGCTGAGAATAAAAGTCCAAATAAGCGTTCTCGACTTTTTTTTTTTTTTTTTATTATCCGTGCCACAATTTTTTATAAAGATTAGTACCCATCACAACATGTTTCATTTAACATATTGATATATATCACAATAATGATGTATTTTATTATCTCTCATGAATTTACATACTTAAAAAAATGGGAGGTGAAAGGGCCTCGTAAGTGGAATAGCCTAGGGCCTCTTTTCTTCTAAATCCGGCCCTGTCCGTAGCATATCTTCAATCTACACGTGCCCCCTGGGTAGTGCGAAGTGAGTAACGTCTGTGAAGCCCTTTCCTTATGGCATAATGTAACTATCTGGGTATTTTCCAGCTGCATTAGAAAAAAAAAAAAAATACTAACTGGAGTAAGTGGGTATTTAAAGAAAGATGCAGAAAATATACCATATATATATATATAAAGTTAGATTAGTAACAACAGCACAAGGTTTTAGGCAAAGATCAGTAATTGATTTTGTACAGATATTTTCTCCTATAGTTAATTTTACGATTGTTAAATTATTTAGTATATTACTAATGCTATATTGGTAAATGTATAACTGGATATGAAATCTGCATATCTTTATGGTAAATTAAATGAATGGATTTATATTGAAATAACCACCTGTACATGAAATAAAAGGATAAGAAAATAGAGTGTATTGTTTTAATAATCTATTTATGAACGATTTATTATTTTTAAATTATCTATGCTATTATACATAAATTACATATGTGATTTAAGTCAGATTATTTACCCATTCAAATTCGACCCAAGGAATCTTACAATTTGCGCGTACTGGTGTAGACTGAATTTCAGCTCAATACTAAAATAAGCTAATTCAGAAACACAATAGCTTTATTCTTAGTTCTTTTTGAAAATGAGAAATTATATGACATACAATCTTTATACTTAACCATCTTGGTTACATTTCTAGCTGTTTTGAGAAACTTTAAACGTTATTATAATCTTTGGAAGGAAAAACAGGAAAAAAAAATCAACTAACTATTTTTTAGATTTTGTTAAATTTCTCTAACTCTATGCTACTATATAAATCTTGAGTGTCTACCTTTTTCTCCATCTGTTATAATCTGTTATGACTAACTTTGTCTGTCTGTTATAACTCATCAAGGATTTTTCGGATTAAGGTGAACATTTTTACATATGTTCAAGATGTAGTCGATTAAAATATAAGTAACTTTTTACATTATTTATATATTACAACATTCATGCATAAATTTTTGTGTGAAAAAATACAAAATATACTAGTATTTTTCGGTATATACTAGTGTAAAATGTACTAATAGTATATTGATTATAATACAATAATAACTAAAAATACATTATATACTAATATAATAATATTAAAAAAATATAAAATTAAAAATACGGAAAAAAATTTTTTAAAAAAAAGGAAAAATGCGGAAATACACATACACACACATATATATAAATAGATAGATTAAAAAACATTAAATTCGAAGAAGGATGCTATTAACTTTGCTGTAGTTTCGTGTCCTGATAAAATGTTATTTTTTCAACTGTTGCAATTTTTGAAATAATTCTCCTAAAGCATGGGAAAATATGAAACATTTCAGTACTGAAAAATAACATTCAATAGTAATAAAAATTAATGTAAGAAGAAGAAAATTTTTAATAGCACATAAAAAAAATATGTTTTTAACAAAAATATTAAAAATAGTTTATAAGCCAAACGAAACAAATTTTTATTTGTAGAACTTTACTGTTAAAACTACGAATTAACACTCCGTCGGAGAGTGACTGCATCAGGCGATTCACATGTCCAGTAGAAGGGGATCTGAGAATAAACTAAGGAAAAAAAAATTGATTTTCAAAACGCCACAAGTAAAGCCGAATTGAATGTCCTCGTCTCTAAACATCGGGAATGACCACAGCAAATCCACATGCCAAAAAATATTTTGGTCTGTCTTATGGAGGAAGGTATTAAATGTCAGATGCTGTTCGTAGGGAGCTCGTTCCAAATTGTGGAGGCAAATTTGTCTGACATGTAACAGACTTCTTGTGGTGTATTCAAAAAACTCTGAATCTGTCGTTTAGCTTTGAATCAGAAGTCAAAGTACATGCATTTGTAAGCAACAATGTGCTACTTTAATTTCTTGTATTATCTATTGGAAAAATTACTGGCTGATAGCTCAGTAAAGTTTTGTATTTTAGTTAACTATCATATTTAATAAAATCAATACATCTATTTTTTACAAGAGAAAAATTATTGAGTATTCTATTCGTTTGAAATATTTTTTAATATATAAGCACTCTGTAACGCAATAAACTATTTTACTCCAGTTGGCCGGTATCATCATCATTACTGAATAAAAATGTCGAGTGCCTGAACGCGAAGTGTTCATCTACTCAATGGTATGTGAAGGCAGTAGGAAAGAAAAGTCATGATCAATAGATAATAGTAATCGTATGATTTGAGAGAAAAAAAAAGAAGAAAGTAAGAAAAATGTAAATCATCGGTGATGGAAACGTAACAAGAAATTTATGATCAGTAAATATGCGTTGCAGTAAAATATCTAAAAAGCGATAAGTGAGCAGGAAATTATGGTGGTTTGAGGCTTCGATTCCATTTAGAAGTAGAGAAAGGATACTTGTATTTTCCATTGTATTGCGTAAATATAGTTTGTGCCTTGATGAGAGGGTTTTCGTGAGTAGCAATGGTATTGAAGAAATTTCTAGAAAGTTTAGTAATATAGTTGTCAATAGAATCAATTTTTAAATCTTGATGAATTGTAGAGTTGCGGACAAACCAGGGTGCACCAGTGATAATACGAAGAAGTTTGTTTTGAATAATTTGTACAGATTTCTTGTTAGATTGTGCAGCTAGATCCCTGATTGGGGCAGCATAGGTAAGGATAGGACTAAGAACTTGTTTGTAGAGAAGAAGTTTGTTTGACAAAGTTAATTTAGAAAATTTATTAATGAGTGGTAGAGTGAGATAAAAATTTTTCCAACATTTTTCTTTAATTTTTGAATATGAGCTCGAAACGTAAGTTTATTGTCTATAATTAAGCCAAGATATTTAATATTAGTTGCCCATTCAATTTGTTGATCAAAAAAGGGAGAGATTAATATATGGTTGTCTGGCGTGTCCGTTTCGGAAAATGATAGCTTGAGATTTAGAGACATTAATTACGATGCACCATTTAGTTAGCCAATCCTCTAGGATATTCAGAAAATTTTGAAGAGCATTGATGACATAAAGAATAGAAGCACCTTGGGCAAGAGCAGCAGAATCGTCAGCAAATAGGCAAGTGGAAATGTTAGTGCATTGAGGAAAGTCGTAGGTAAAAGTATTGTAGAGAATAGGACTGAGCACGCTTCCTTGAGGTATACCAGCACTAATACGACCGATTGTGGAGAGTTCATTATGAAGTCGAACTTGAAAGGTTCTATTTTTGGGATATTTTGTAAAGATAAGTGTGATCCAAATTGGAAATTGAAGTTTAATCATTTTGTAGATCAGTCCATTGTGCCACAGTCGATCGAAAGCTTTTTGACATCTAGAAAGACACCTCCTGTAAAAAATTTTTGTTATATTCTTCAGTGATGATATTGGTGACACGTAGAAGTTGATGACAAGTAAAGTGATGTTGACTGAATCCAAATTGTTCTACTGGAATTATGGAATTTTCATCACAAAAAGAAGTAATATGTTTCACTAAGAGTTTTTCATAAAATTTTCCTACACAGCTAAGGAGACTGATGGGCCGATAATTTTGAGGAAATTTCCTATCTTGGCCAGTTTTAGGGAACATGATGATATTTGCTTTTTTCCAGATAGGAGGAAGTAGTGATATTTAGTACAGCTGTTGTAGATTTTTGCAAGATGAATAATGGCATTAAGGGAGACACATTAAGGCTTTATTTGGAATGTTGTCAGGTCCAGAAGATTTCCGAATGTTGAGAATCTTGATTAAGTTCATTATGTCAGATGGAGAAAAAAAATATTGTTATGATAATTTTGATGATCAGCTAGAAATGAAGTTACGATATCTTCAACATGCTCAATTTGTGAGTAATCGCAAGGTTCAGTGTTTTCTTGAAAGGAGAGTTCAAAGCTTTCAGCAAAAGAGTTCGCTTTTATCAGAAGATGAGAATATAAGACCATAAGATCCAATCAGTGGAGGAATTTTGGGATATTTTTTGGTAAAATGTTTGTTAATTTTGAAGAGAGAATTATCTTCTGGATTTAGGCCTATCAAAAATTCATTCCATCTGTCATTTTTAATTTGTGAATCATTTGCTTTATTTCTTTTTTGAAGCTTGTTGACGGATTGCTTGAACGGAGGAAACCTGGTATCTTGCCATAATTTTCGGATTCTGTTTTGTTCCGCAATTTTTAGAGGATTTCAGTAGGAAGTTTTTGGTGTGGTGTACTGAGTTCTTTAGATTTGCTAGCAAGATTGATAGCAGAAGTAACAGCATAGTTGAATTTATCAATTACTTTGTCAATATCTTGAATATAAGGTGACTGGATTACCAGGAATGCTTTGAGAAGTTGGCCGGTATAAATTTGTGAGTATTATTCTTATTGTAGATTATTACGGAAATCCTTGGCCGCGTAGCGTCCACTAGCTCCTTCATTGTAAAATGTTAAAAACATAAATGGTGGTCTCATGCCCTATGAGTTAATAAGCAAAATAGATAACTAAATACCCGTTTTTAAAAAAGATTTATTTAATAAAAATATAAAATGAAAAATATTGTGAATATTAAGGAACTAAACTAAATCAAAACAGAAACCTCTTTTTTAGTTGTTCTCGTATTAGAGCTTCTTTTTATTTTACTTCAAAGTTAAATGGATATTTATTTATTTATTATTATTAGTTAAATATTTGAAAACTGAGGCTCTAAGCAATTAAATTTAAAATTGAGCAGTAGTTTATCAATTTGCTTTATCAACAACGGAAAAAAAAAAAATGTTTGGAGAAACGGTTTGGATTTTCAAGCTGCCAATAATTCTGCAAAAATATATTAAAAAAGAAAGAGTCTCATTTGAAATAAATTAAATCAGTAGAAAAAAATATTTAAATTATTAAAATCATAATTATTTTTAATTCGATTAAAAGGTAGTATAATTTTGATATATTATCGATTGATTTAAAATTTCCTTTGCGTAGTTTTACTTTTTTTTTTTCTGTTTATTGGAACAGATACGGATGAATGGGATCTTTGTAGTGCGATGTTGTGTTTGTGTAAATGAAGAAGATTTGGGACTATTTTAGTATTTTGTTAAGAATCACATGAATGTATTTATTGCTAACAAGATTTTATGTCGCATCTTTTGATCCTGACGTTCTATTTCATCCCTGCAGTGACATAATTTATGTAACAAATTTACCCATGGTCAGTTTTCTTACTTTTTCCTAAACTTCTGACACTCAAATTGTTTTTTCATGATGCTTTTGATGAAAATGAAATCTCTCTCATCTGCATGAAATGAAATATTTATTCTTTGACGTCCAAAGGAGATATGTTCCTCTCTTTATGTGAAGATGGCTTTGGCGAACTCAATTCTGAGTAGCCCAGGAACTTCCATGAGAAATATAGACAGAATATTTGAAGATGCACAATTAAAAGGAATACTTCAGTTGAATTCTCGGAAACTAAAAGAGTTTCCAAAAGTCTCTTGTAAATATGATTTATCCGATCTTCTAAAAGCAGGTTAGTTCAATTTTTAGTTTTATCTATCAATGCTATAATTAATTGTTGCCGGAAAACCTGTAGACAGATAATTCTGTCATTGCAAATAACTATTAACAATTTCTTGTAAATTTATACATAAGCAGGTTACAGTATAATAATGGTAAGCCATCTAAAATTTTACCATTGGTTTTTTCTTATAATCCTTACCAGCTGATCAAACATTTTATCATTTCAGGGAATTGAATTCTTTGTTAGTTTATTTTTTTGTGCATACATCTAATTATATTTACATTTAATTTCAAAATCTGGTGATGTAATTATCTGTTTTAAAAATGAGATATTAAATCATGATATAATGTATGCTCAATATTAATCAATTATTACAGTAATTATAATGTAAAATTTTATTTATTATAAAGTTTTTTTAGAAGAAACATAATTGTTTTTATTAATTATTGTTATTTACCTATTTTTATTTTTGGGAGAATACCCAGTTTGAGTCCACTGGTTAGAGTTAAAATTTACTTATCCCACAGCTTGACCATTTCTTACCAAGTTGTATTATATGTCCCCTGTCTTCTTTTTAATTGGTTGGCTTAACTTGGGTATATCCCCAAAAAATGTACTCCTTAAATGACATAAAGTTGTTTTTATGAAGTAATCATGCATGCAGGCAGTTTTTATGAAGTAATCATGACAGTAAGTGACCATGTAACTTAGTGAACTTTAAATTTTCTGAAGAATTTCTTTAAGATTTAATATACAAAATAAATTTAAAAAGGTTTATATATAATTTAGACACAGCAGTGATCCTCAAACTTTTTTTGTTGTTGTTTGTTTTGCTTTCCTCCCTAAAAGAAATAACTGTCACACCTGTTTTGATTTTTTAAAATTATTTAATGTTGTTTTATTTGATATGCATTTTTATTTTATTTAGAAGTATGTGATAGTAGTTTTTCTTCAATTTGCACTATCAATACAATTTGTATAATATTAGTTTACAAGAAAGGAAAAAGTGTTTCTTATATTGATATAAAAATAATTACAAAATAGTTCACTTATTGTTTCTAAAATAATTAACTATCAAAATATATGTGCTCTCCTGTTATCGGAAGTTTGCTTACGATTTTTTAACCTAATATATTATCTGAATTTGAAGTATTTGCTGTTAACCTGTAGTCAAAAAAAAAAAAAAAAAACAATTTTTTTTTTTCATTTTACATAAAATACATTATTGTTCAAGAAATCTGTAACTTAATGCCTTTAAATTAAAATATTGGATTCCTTGCCAAAGAATAGTTAGTTATAATTTTATAACTCACAATAAGTAATGCTTGAGTTTTTAATAAAATTCATCCATATAATTTTTGTAAATTTTCTAATTGATTGAAGACTATTTACTTGGAAGTATAATGTGCCCATCCTTCAACTCTTTTGCATCCTATTTCAGGATTGCCTCAAATTGCATTAGAGGAAGGAAAAAAAAAAAAAAAAGATATTTCGCATTATGATTATAATCTTTAAATCCAACAATGAGTAGACAATTTTACTGACACTACATATTTCTAAAATGAAATAATTGTTGACACTGCATATTTCTAAAATGAAATATGCATTATCTTATTTAAAGAAAAAAAAAAAAGCATAAAGAATTGTGTATGTGAAGAATTCCTTTGCAGATACATAGATGACATTTTATTTCATCTATTTATTGTAATACATTTTGTACACTTGTTCCCTTTCTGCTTAAAAATTTTGCAGTGATATAATATCAGTATTGTAGATGTGATTAAATTTTTTTGCTTTTTTGTTATTGAGTTCAGTATCCTTTTGTAAATGAAGCTCTTATGAAGTTAATAATTTAGAAATTATTGATTGATTAATTGATTGATAGAAATTTTGCTGATATCTATCTTTCCTCAAGTAATCTTTGGAAAAAAATCAGTCTTGTTTATTTTTTTAATGATATTGTGGTCTGATAATATTATCAAAATTATTAAGTGATGTATGCTTTCAACATTTAAGAATATATTAGCCATATCTTATTTAAGGACCCTTAGATTTATTACCAAGTAGGAGATTTTGTGGCGAATGTGGTTCACATTTCTACTTCTCTACTTTGACCTTTACTATTTATTCAATGGCCTAAATTGAGTAATGTGTCCTTGGCTATGATAGAATTGTTTGCTTGGTATGAAATTTGATATGCAATGTCATGTGTTTTAGATGAAGTCAAGCTTCGAGAAAGTTCTGTTTATTATTTTTAAAAAAGGTATTAGGTTTCTAATGTAAGATTTTATTGCTGTATTTCTTTTTATTTGTTAATTATTAAAATAAACTAATTGAGCAATTGATCTTTTGTATTAAAATAACTTAAGATTTATTTAATAATATTTTTAAATAATGATGTTTGAAATCTGTAATATCTTCCTAAATAATTTTTTTCTCAATGGGTTCTTCCTTATTATGACCATTATTATTTAAGTGCTGCTCAGACTTCTTCTTGCAATGGGCAATTTATTAATGACTATGATCTTAAAATTAGCCAATTGGTTTATAAATAATTCCTATTTTCAGCTACAAAACTAAGATATGTCATAAAGATTCTTAAAAAAATATATTTATTCTCCCAAACAGTTTGATAGTATATGAATTGAATCACATAATATAATTTTAGTGAGATATCTTATTTAAAGTATCCTTTTTCATCATTGTACATTGGTTGCTTGACTTGATATCATTAGCAAAAGTGATTTATAGCACAGATGTTGCTCATACACATAGATTCAACACCTTCTCATGGTATGACTCGGCAAAATTGAACCCACAAGTTTCCAACTGACTTGACTCAAATTTGGTGTAGAAGCTTTCGAGAATTTATTGGGATCCCTCTTAAAAAATTTTGATTCTGTGAAAAAAAAAAAAAAAAAATTCCAGCCAAAAAATAGGAATTTCTGAAAATTTAATTCAAATGAAAGAAAGAAAAAAAAAAGAACCACTCACTTTTTTTTGATTAACTCCATTAAAATCCTAAATTAAACAATTAATTTTCATGGCAAGGAAAAAAATATATAAATTCCTTTCTGGAAGATTTTTGAGGTATACTGATTTATATTCATTTAATATATGGAAGAAAAAAAAAAAAAAAGAAAAACTTGGAGAAAATTCACATAATTAGCGCAGTAATAATGAAACATAACATTGCTAAAATGCATATTATTTAAATGAAACTCTACAAAGGTATAATTCAGGCTATTCATTAATCACATCTGGCTTTAACTAATTTTTTAAAACTTATTCAACTTACTTAGGAATGTTCTATGTGCAAAGAAAAATCTGAGCAAAATTAATGATTGAATAAATCCTTTTTAATATTATCTCTTAATTTTAGATCTGTCCAAGAATCGACTCAATGAACTTCCCGAAGAAATATGCGACTGCGTTTTGCTGGAAGATTTGGATTGTTACAACAATGTCATACGTTCAATACCAGATGCTGTCATACAGTTGCAGTCACTGGCCTATCTCGATCTCAGGTATCATTCATTTCTGTTAATTTTTCCTTTGTTTACTATTTTTTTTTATATAGCCAATACTTGTGATTTACTGAGAAGGTTTCGAATTTGTAAGAATTTTTCAATCTTCTGTTTGGAAGATTTAATTCTGATCTAAAACAGTCTGTAGCATTTTCTGTAACATATTTTAAAAATTACATAAAGAATTTTTCTGTCTTAATATGAAACTTTACTGTTCTGTTATTAAATTTTAAAATATAAATAGCCATTAACTTTTTAATAATAAAACAAAAGAGAATTTTATTTTTCTATATTCCCGAATTCTTTACTTTTTAAATTTAACATTTATGTCAGGATATGGAGTAGTATTTTAAAATTTATTAGTTAACATCTTTTTATATTTAGTATGGTGATGCTGTGCAAGCAGCACTTTTTTTTTTTTTTACCAAACCCAAACTCCTCCCATTGTACTCATTTGTGGGGATTTTGCATGACTTTAAGATTATTTTGCATTCTTTTCTAATTTGGTTTGGTTTGGCTTGTCACTCTACAGTCATTTTTTGCACACTTTGGGCTAATTAGTCCGGGACCTACAGTTTATCGTGGATTCCAAACTATTAACAAACATCCGTGCCACCGCCAGGATTCGAACTTGAAACCTGTAGTACCAAAGGCTAGAGCGCTAGCTAATTGCCCATCAGACATACTTATTTAAGAAAATGCTGCTTTTGCAATCGGCTTTATTGTAAATTTAAAATAGGAAAAATTATTTCTGTGTAATTGATTCATTTCTATATATATATATATATATATATATATATATATATATATATAGTAGAAATAAAAAAGTTCAGTAAGTGAAAAATTAACAAATAATAATAATATGGAAAAACTTTAAGCTAAACATAGACTTGAACTTAAAAATTATTTATATCCAAATTGCAATAAATTCCAAATCAAAAATCAATAAATTATTGCAATGTTTCCAATTTGCAATAAATTCCAAATATTTAATCTAAAATCTTGATTTATTTAGCACACACATATGCACAAAGAGTAACCTTTTTTATATTTGGCTTATAAAATTGCAAGTTAAAAGGAAATATTTCTTAATAACCTAGAAAGGTTTTTTTGATAATACATAAGATAGAAAGGAAATTTTTAACAACACATTACCTATTTCATTTATATTAAAACAGTAGTTATATTTTGCAGTAAGAAATAAAAATATTTACAGCTATTTAACATCATGTTTTAATACAATGGATTAATTCCTACCATTAATAATATGTTGAATAACTGTAATTTTGATTTTAAATGTATTATTCAATGATAACAAATGATTGAGAGGGTCGCTACAAAATTTTTATATGCTGAAGAGTATGTTTAAATGAAAAGTTTTGAGTGACATTTATTTACTTCAACAATTGAAAATTTTCTATTTATTATCTTTAAATATAATTATAGAAATTGATTTAAAAAAGGAGTAATTGTTTGAAACATTCAGTCAATTAAATAATACAAAATTAATTCCTTTAATGCTGTTCTACTTTTGACAGTTCATCTTTTTAATTCTTGGAGATGTTTTTCTATGTATCATTGAAGTAAATTATATTGAAATATATTTTAATCAAACAGAAGTATTTTATATAGGTTCAGATTTTGGAAGAATTTCTATTATATATAAGCTGATTTTCATGGTGTATATATTTTTTACATGCAATCTTTTACATGTCCTTTTTCTTGATTTTATATAAACAAACTTTTGAATTATAAAATCTTGGCTCATTTCATATGCTAAACATTGAAAACTAATCAATGAAGGCAATAATAGCTAATAAGACATAAAGCTAAGCAATGAATTCTATAATAGATAGCAAGACACAAAGCTAAACAATGATGATAAAAATAGAATAAAGTATTCTTAAAACATTTTCAGATAAAAGATGCTGTTTTATTAATTAATTAATATTATTTCACCAGGCATTTTGACCTTTGCCATTGGCCTTCTGAGGCAGTGTACTTATGGCAGGTTATACCATACTACAGAAAGTTAGTTGCTTTAATTCAATTTAATACTATCATAATTTTTAACACATTCACCCAGGGACAACATTTGGGAATTTGCAATCATTAAACCATTGATAATTAATCTTGCACATATCTGGAATAGATACTGAAACTTTGCTCTGATTGCTTGTTGAGTTTTGAACTGAGTTTGCTTAGGAGCCTAATGTATGTCACTATTGATGAGGGATTTTTTTTTCCCCGCATAATTTTGTTAATAAAATTATTATAGATTAAATGAAAATAATTCTTACCACTTTGATTTTTATAACCTAATATAATAGATAATAATATGAATTTTTATATCTTATAATTTAAAAACAATAAATAACTTACTTTATAAACTTTTTTTTTTTTACAGTCGTAACCAGTTGACAGTGATTCCTATAGCTTTGTGTCATCTTCCTCTCCAAGTCTTTAATCTCCGAAACAACCGGTTGGTTTCAATTCCAGAAGAAATCTCTGCTATGAAATGTCTTAGAGATCTGGTTGGTTTTTACCTTTTGATTGCATTTTATTTAGTGAAACCATTGAATTTAGTTTCAGATAGGTTTAGCAATTTTTAATATTTCTTTGACAAAAAATTTTTTTTTTTCTTTAAAGGTATGTTAATATGTGTTTAATATTAGTACATAACAACAGAGTTGTATATAATAATACAGCATTAAAAAAAAAGGACACATATTTACTAATATACATTCTGTTAATATGGCTATATATTAATTTATTTATGTTAGTAGGAATTAAAAATGTTTTTTGAAATTCCTTCTATTAATTTATGAGAAATAACAATATATATATACATATATGTATGTGTAGATATAGAATAACTACTGCTGTTAAATCAATATAAATTATTATAATGGCTTTTCACAACATAAATATTGATTTAGTCATTTAGGAATACTTATTTAAAATTTTAGAAAATTTTGTAGCTTACTAGTAATAAATGTACATTCAGTTTTATTAATAAACATGTTAAATGATTTGCCATACAAGTGTTTTTGTCATTGCTAAATACATTCTTTCAAAGTAATTATTTAATTTTGATTACTAACATTAAAATTTTAAATTATAAATTTTAACACTTGTATGAATTTGTTTCTTCTAATTTTGAAGTTGTAATGAACAACTAATAATTACTATTTTTCATTCTCCTTTTGTATTGTTTCTAAGTGTTACCACACTTGCTAATTATTTGTGTATATGAATTGCATTGTTAATTATTTTTATTTTTTACCATTTGCTGCTGCTCTGCTTTTCATAATTTCAGGTTTACTATCTTCTTCCTTCATTATTTTGCAATTTTAATGATTGGCAGTGTATGTATATATGTATGTATGTATATATATATAGTTGCATAATTTTTTTTAAATAATTTTATTCTTTCATAGGATGTTAGCTGTAATGAAATCACTATTATTCCACCACAATTAGGATGCGTGGCATCACTTCAGCGTCTAAACTTGAAAAGAAACTTGCTTTTAGAAATTCCTATTGGTATGATGTCACTCTTTTTTTATTCAAATAATTTATAAATTAAATTTTATTAAAAAAATTTAGTGTTAAAAATCAACATTTCACAAATAATTTAATACTAGTCTTAATATGTGAAAAAAAAATCAAATATAATCGAATATATAATCAAATGTAATATATAAGCTTTCATGTTATATTAAGCTAATGCTTTATTATGCCTTAATTAAGTCTTTTAAATTGTTATTTTTAACACTTTTAAATTTCTGATAGTTATAGCTGCCTTAGCTTTATATTGAACAGTAATGGCTGTAGTGAAATCTGCTTGGTGATGCTTTTAAGGATACATATAATGTATCATGTATTTTTTTATTATTATTATTATTAGAAAGTAAATAAAATGCAGATGAAAGATTTTTTTTTTTTTTTGTAATCTAATTATTGTAATTCTTAAATCGATGTTGTTAGAGCATTGATTCTTGTTCTTTTACTGAGTTCTAACCATTATATTTTGTTATCACGAACTTCATAAAATTCTTTGATCTTAAAAAATATACATGTCAGAGATATCTTTTACATAATATAATAAATTAAATATCATAAATTTAACTGCTGAATATTTTTTATTGCTAAATAAAGACAATAAACTTAAAATATCAATTAAATCCTATTATGAATATATTTGAAATAATCTGAAGGATCAGAATTTTTAGCATATTCAAAATAACTGTTAATTGATCTTAAAAGCACAGAATAAAAATATAAAAATGCAATTTATTATGAAATGTAGAAAATTTTAATAAATAAAATTTTTTTAATATTCATGATTAAATTGTTCTTTTACTTCAGTTCACCAAATTCCATAAGGTGAAACTATCCATCTTTTATCATAATTAACTACTTTTTTTATAATTATTCCAAACTAAAGTTTATAATTTTTAATATTTATTTAATATATAGAATAAGCTTTCACTAACTGAAATTTCAGTCTAATTAAAAAATATTTCTTTTGAAATTTTGGATTATTTAATAGTGATGCATATATGCATATTTTAATTACAATTATTTGCTAGTCTTTATTTAATTAGAACTTATTACACATAATTTAAAATTATGTATTCTGATATTTTTTATTAACTTTAAAAGATTTTTCTCTATTTCACTATACTTACTTGAATATTATTGAATTGCAAGCTGATCTCTAAATGCAATGTCGACTTATACCTGTATAACTCAAATGCTAAATTATTAAATATATCATCCTAAGTGAATGAAAATGTCTTAAATTAGAAAAAAAAAAATTATATAGTCAATCCTCATTATACAACTCTCAATTACATTATCACATTTCGTGATAGAATATGAAGGTGGCAGTTGAATGAGAATTGAGTATAAAGTTTATTGAATTTCTTTTTTTTTTACTTCATATTGCTAAAGTTTTTCTATTTTCATGTAATACAATTCTTCATTTAGAACTGTGCCATTTGCGACTGTTGCTACTAGATGTGTCAGCCAATCGGATCTCAGCCATCCCCACCCAGTTGCGCTTCATGACATCCTTACACGATCTCATCCTGGACCACAATCCTATGACATTCCCTCCAGCTGTTGTGAGTTAATTTTTCTGAACTGTAACAGTACTCTTTATATACTACTAGTTGTATGGCAGCCTAATATGCTGAAATTTATAATTTTTTTTTTTAATAATGTTTTGTATTCTGATCAAAGCCCTCTGAATAAAGATACACAGCCAATTACAAGCCATTCTAATAGAAGGAATTAATAAAAATTTTAAGATTTGTATCAATGAATTAAATAAATAAATTAAAAGTGATATTTCTTTGTAACGAGTGTTATCCAGGGGTTAATTATTCAGAGCTGCTATTTTTCACTTGGAAGGAGAATTAAGTAGGGTTTTTGTGGTGACTTGAAGAGAAATTTGAAATAATAATTTAATTTATGAAGATAAAGTAAAAACAAGGAAATGTGTAATCTGTGAAAACCAATAAATATTTATAAAAGGTACAATTTTGAAACTAAAATTTTTGTAAATAGATTGGTTGAAGACTTTTTTTGGGGTGTAAAATAACCTGAAAATACATTTTTAATTTTATGTTTTTATTTTTATAAGTTAAAATTGAATTATTTTCAAAAATTATCTTTGAAATCTGATGAATATTTTTATGATGGTATCAGATATTTTTGGGAAACAAAATTATAGTCTTAATGCATCACTTGTGTTAAAATTTAAGTAATACTAAATCTAATTGAGCAATCATATATATTGGATCGTCATTTATCCCAATGTGTTCTTTGTCACTCTCACTCTTTATCCCAATATGTTTGGCAGAGATGTGTGCATAACATATAAACAATTGCTATTTCTGTATATCCATAATATTAATATCATTGTAGTATATACGAAGTTGTATTCAGTTTGACAATGAATTTTACAGAAATTATCTTAACCGATAGCAGATAGTTTAGAAAGTGCATTTTAGGTTGAAAAAGGAATGATACTTTAACAAAGAAAAAATACATGTGATATACTGAAAAGCAATATAACCATCAACTTTATCTAGGTTTTGTGAGTATCCGAAAGCGATGTATATAATAAGGTGCAGTATATTGAGAGAGCTGCAATAGTTTTAGCTGAAATAAACATGAACATAAAATAAAGCGGCTTGCTTTTATTTGAAAAGAATAGTTTAATATTTTTCTCATTTATATATAAATTCATGTAAATGTTAAGTATGTATATTTGGATGAGTTTTAACAAAAAAATTTCTAAAATTATTACTAATTTCATATAATTACCTTCTACAATAATGTTATTAACTTTACTTTCAGCTCTGTAAAAGAGGACGCATTCATGTCTTCAAATTCCTTGAAATTCAAGCTATTAAAGAAGATAAACGAGGCATAGTGCTAGAAACTGAATTCCAAAAGTTTAGAAGCCCATCTATATTGTAAGTAATTATACAAATGATATATAAAATGATCCATTTTATCAATAATATTAATTTTATAAAACAAATATTGAAATATAATTAAAATTTATAATTATACCATACTCTTTCTAAATATTTTTCCTTCACCTCATTTTTGGAAAGACTGATATTGTCTACAGAATCCATGATATTGTACCTTTTTCAAAAGTCCCTAAAGGATTCTTTATCTTATCTGTTGATTTTATCAATAAGTTGTGTCTGAATGTCAGATGCAGATAATGTTTTAAAATTTTGATTTCAGGGAAAGCCAATATTATTCCAACTGAAACAGTGTTAAGCAGAGTCATACCGTGTGTTTAATTTTTCAGTGACCTTAAAAACAAGTTAAATGCAAAACGGATGTGCTCAAGTTTGAATGCATTTTTATGTTCTTTTATATGGGTTGATCTTGATATTAAGTTATAATAGATTACTTCAAAATTTGAGGGTTGGTGGATAATGAAATTGAATTTTATGGAGAGAGTATTGTATTTACAGTATGATTGGAAGATTTATATTCCACCTCCATGGCAAATGATTCTTTGCCAAGAGAGGTGGGCAATTTTATTAATGCAATTTAATAAATGACTGTGTGTATTGTATTAGCTGAAACATTAGAAATAAAATTATTTTTTCATATTAATTACATGTATATAATTTTTCTCTTTTCAGATCAGATAGCAGATTAACAAATGGTTTTGCTCCTGGTAGTTGCTGTCGCAAGAGCTACACGTTTGACTCTGGCTATAGCACTTCCGATGGCGACTGCCGATCTCAAGAATCACAGGATGTAAGGAACTTGCATAATAGATATATCTAGCAATTTAAAAGACATGGGGATATTATTAATTTAAAGCATATGTGTATAGACTTAATATAAATGAGAACAATTGTATAGGGAAATGATATATAACACTTGTTGCAAGCCTAATAATTGAAAAGTAACCTATGAACTTGCTAGAATGTTTTTGTGTGTGAGAATTTCCTTTTATATAACAGTATATTGGAGTAAAATGTTTTTGGATTTGATATGAAGTAAAAGACTTTTAATGTTATTTCATTAACATGTACTGTGAAAATTTTTGAAGTATTGATTGTTATTATTAAAGTAGAAATTCTCTGAATAAAATGACATCAGATGGAATTTTATCTATGAGGGTGATTAAAGCTATTATATTTTTTTGATACATAAATTTAAATTTAATTTTTAAAAAGTCAGTTAACATAGTTTCATGTAATTTTTAAATTCCTAGAATTCTCCTTTTTTATTGGTACCACTAAAAGTGGTATACTTCAAAACGATAATAAACTGCAGAAAATATGTAACTGCAATAATGCAGAGTATTTTTTTTTTGTGGCTGTATATAATATTTGCATTTAAATAATTTTTAAATTTTTAGCATGCTAAGAATTGTATGACTCATAAAATGAACTGTTAGTCAATGAATGAAAGTAAGCAGAAGAAACAATTTATCTAAATAAGTAGTAAAGATTTAAAAATATATAATTGAAACATTTGAATTTGTTTCATTCCCCCTCCCCCTTCAGCTTGAAGTAGATTGTAATTATTAATTTTTAATATATTATTTAAATTTTTTTTCAACTATCAAAATTTGAAATGTTATTTTTAAAAAATTTTTATTTTTATGTTTTTAGCTCAATGCTGGCTTTAAGAAGCATTCTGTAGAATCTCCTCGCTGGGAAACAACTGGAAATCTTTCCATTAGAAGTCAAAATACTAAGTAGGTGTAGTGTCTTTATTTTTAAGCGCTGATTATTTTAAATATAAATTGACTTTTTTTTATTTAAATTTTATAGTGTGCAGTTATGATATATTGATGTAAAATTTTTTATTCTTTTTAAATTAATTAATTGAGCTATAATCTAGGAATTATAAATATTGTAAAAAATTTTTATCATTAATAGGCATTATTAAATGATGTCTCTTTTGGAAAAATGTATAGATATTTTTACATATAATTGTATGAAACTCTGAAATGGGAAATAATTTTTATTAAAAAATATTTCAATTAAAATTAGACTTTTCTTGTGGAGTGTTTTTTGTGAAATGTGTTCTTTATCATTTTTATGTGTACTTTGATCCTTAGAATCAACTTGGTTTATTTCAAAAGATGTTTCCATCAAATTTGTTTCATCAGAAAAATTGAAGTATCTTCAATATTCATATTGAAAGTTGTCATTGTAATGTTTTGTTATAGGGTAATTTTTCTCAGTTTCTATTCCTTGTTAAAATAAGTGTGCATTGTAGGAAGTCATAAAGTATTAAAAATATTTTAATTTTATGCTAACAAGATTGGTTAGTGGTTTTATTTATATTTCTCAGTCATTGTTATTTTCTGTTGCAGCACTTTGTTCAATTACATTCCCACAAATGGGGAAGATGAGACTCCAGATGCACTTTCTGTTCAAACATTTAAAGAATACAAGGAGGCTCTCAAGAAGAAAAGAGAGGCCCTTAATATTTATAAGAAGACAGAGGAAAATGGGTTAGTTTACTAACATGAATGGATTTCCCATCAGCATTCATAATAATAAATGCCTTTGATCTATTAAATTTTATTTGTTTCATTAATTCAATTTCATTTTTTAAGGTTTAATACTTAAGCTTAATCACTATTAAGTTTAATAATATAAATATTTTATAAAAGGGTTAATTTTGCACAAAATCAATTAAAACATTAAAAAAAAAAATTTAAATGCTAGAAATAATATAGCTCTAGTCAGTAAAAAGAGAAAAAAAATTGAATTGCACATTATAGTATTATTTTTAGTCAAGAATTTTATTTTAGGACATTGTGAAGTCTTTTTTTCCCCTTCTACATTATTTATATTTTATGAGCGCTAAATGGTATTAAATAGATCAATCGAATAATCTTGAATTGTTTTTTAAATCTGGCATTTAAAATAATTATTTTTAAATAAAAACTAATTCATGGTATTACTAAATATTTTTAATTCCATTATTAAAATCCATCAAATATTTATAATATGATTAGCAAGAGACTATAATTTATGTATATATTGTACTAATTGAAAATGTTTTTAGAAGCGTGGAACTTTCTCCAAAATTACAAGTTTCTAAAACTAAATCAGCCGTTGCTTGTAAGCAAAATCTCCGCAGGAATGAAATCCCATCTGTACGTATTCTACTTTTGTCGAATATTTTTTATATTGTTTGCTATGTGTACTTTGCTTGCAATAATTTGTTTTGATATTATCTTTTCATATTTTACTTATTAATCTTTAATAAAAAAATTTATTGCTTTCTGAACATTGAATGTTTAATTTTTCTGCCTTTAGTTTATTTTTTAAATTAAAAAAATTGTTAATTAAGGTGTTATTTTATTTAAATTTAAATTCTTTTTTTTTCTTCAGGTGGAGGAAGGGCCACGAGGAATCAGTAGTCCCCTAGTCAACCCGTCTGTGGATAATATGCCAAAGAATTTATCGAATGATGAAAGCGATAAGGTAAAACCTTCTTCATATATATGTTTTTTTTTTTTTTTTTTTTAATTCTTTTCCTTGCCCAATAAGTCAATCAAATAGTGGTTCCTTATTTATAACAGCTGTAAAAGGTAAAATAGTTAAAGTTCACAAAAGAAAGTTCTATGTTAAATTTATTCATGTTGACATGAATATGTTTCAGCAAAATTAGGAAAGCACAGATATTGCTTATAACCATTTTGTTGTTAAAAAACTTTTTTAAAATTATGTTCAATATTAATAATTTTATTCTATGTTTCTTTAGTTCTACTTTATTTTCAATTGTTACAAGTTTAAGTTTGAAAAGTAACTATGTACACCATGACATATATTATAAATAATTCAATTACTTAACTTTTCTTCCCTGGTGTATCTTTTAATATTCACAATTAATTATATGCAACACATTTATGTTGAAATATAATTTTCATGAGAATAATATTTCTGTAAAAATTATTTTTAGAATCTAGTATTTATTACATTATTTTATTATTTAATTCCAGATTATTACATTATTTAATTATTAAGCAAAAAACTATTAATTATATTTTATATTAACTAATGTTGTCGCCTGCTAGTGACTAGTTGTGCCAGGTGGTTTTTGTTCTGTAGGTGACTAGTGGATGGAAAACTTCAATCTCTCTTTATATTAATTTATTTAAAATATTAACAATACTTTAATACACATGGCACCCTGTGCCTCTTCTACAATATCAATTCTGTTTTATACTTAAAAATCGTAAACTCATTACATATGGTCCCTGACTGTCTTTCTCTCTTGATCGCTCCTAGTGTTCTGCCTCGTCATCTCCACGATAACGTTCGATTAATAATAATAATTAAAATATGAGAAAATATTTTATTTTAATTAAACAGATGATACAAGTCAAAATTTTAAAATGTTACATTTAATATTAATTATTAAAAAATATTCATCTTTTTTTAATTTGATTATATCTGACTTATTAAGAATTTCATTATCACTATGATACTTTATAATATTTTTTCCAAATCCTGTTTCTGTTATGTCATTGAAAACTGATGTGCAAATAATTGTTCATTATTAATTAATTTTTGTGCAGCTTTCATTTTTTATGTCAATATTATCCTACTTTAAATTATAAATAATTAATTAAAAACCTTCTTTAGTGGTTTTATGTAAAAATAATTTGTTATTTGACTAAATATACAAATATTTATTTTTATGTTAAAATAAATTAAGAAAGGCTAGAAATGTACATTATTGTTGCAAAAATAAAAATAATTAACATATTATGAGAGTAATAGATTGATAAAAAGTAGAGTAATATTCAAATGAAAGATCAGTAGATTAAAAAGAACTTATATAAGAATCAGCTTACAACCAATAAATTGGTAGAGAATCCCATTGTAAGTTTATACTATTCTATTGAATATAATCATAAAAATTTTCATTTCTGAAAATTAAATTTTAATGTGTTATTTAAAGGTGTGCTTTGCTGAAAAGAAGGTTCTCAAACTGGAAGAGATTTCATCTTCTCCTTCTAATAAGGATTCTGTACAGAGTAATTTTGCCTGGCCTAAGAATTGTGAGTAATTCTTTCATTTACTAAAGAAATAAAGAAGTTAATATTTTTATTCTATTTCATTACCTATCGATATTTCCATTTTCTAAATTATTTTATTTGTCTGAGAAACATTTCTGAGTTAAAAATAAAAGTTGATATAATTATGCTGTGACATTTTCACTTAATTGTCATAATGGTTAGCTTTAATTGTCATTATCATCATTATACATTATTTACTCAATTCTTTTCATGGCAGTTAGTATGCTTTTTGTGTGTTCTCCATCACTTTTTTTTCTTTAAATATTTTTCAAAAAGTTTAATTTATTATATTTTGTATTTTTTGTTTCTTTTTCTCTCCTATAAATAAAGTATTAAATGCTGTTGTATGTTGTATTTTAATCAGGGTTGTCAACCCACATGAAGCCCAATATGAAATCATAAATTTCCTAGAACAAAAAGATTTCTCTCCCTTTTTTTAAAAAAATATATCAAAATTTTTATTTTAAAATGTAAGCTTTACTTAAATGTATAAATAAGAAGTTTTTATTTTGTTTAAATACTAATCTACAATTCCTATTTTTTATTTTCTAATCTTTTGCCATTTCAGCGATTTAAACTTTTTGACTTGCTCAATGATTTAAGAAATTGTTAGCATTAAAATAAAACAAAGATTAATATGCTATGACATCTTTATGGATATCTTAAGTTGTACCCTAATTGCTACTTTTTTTTTATCATCATATAATTAGTCTGTTGTATGTGCAAATGTTACCCAAGGAAATTTTTTTAAAATTGGATTTCACTGTTTATGTGAATTGTATAATACTTTCCAAAATTAATAGCATTTGCAAAATTTCTGTCTGATCTCTTTAGTTTTAAATTCACAAAGAGAATATTTCATGCATATTCAAAGTATACTTTTTGCACATAAAAAATGTCATTTCAGATATAGTTTCATAATAGAGAAAATAATTGATTAAACTTTGGCATCAAATTATTAGAGAAAATTCTGAACAGGATAAGGGAAATCTAATTGTTTGTGAGGAGCTATGACAAGTCCACTGAACAATGAAATGTTTAGTGGACTTGTCTTATGAAATGCAGAGTTTACTTTGATTTTCAAAGTATTTGAGAAAGATGCTAATTTGTTTTATTCATAGAATAAAATATGATTCATATTCTCTGAATATGATATTTGATTTAATTTTTCAATGTAAGGTATTTCTAAGTTATTTTTAAAATATATCTACTTCACAATAAAAAGTTTAACTAAATATTCAAACCATAATTTCTTGCCTATAATCAAATATCACAATTTTTTACATTAAGGTGTAGAAAGAGGCAGGCAGAGGATTTCCACTTTTGCAGTGCTTTTATATTGACTTTTCTTGTTCTTTAGTTAAGTCATGTATAACAATTTTTAAATATTTTCGATACCAAAATAATTTGATCACATCTATACATTAGTAATGAAAGAAATGTATGAAAGATATATGTATGTGAAGGAAAATGTAACAGAATTATGATTTAAACAGAAACATGGCTTTGAATTGATGTTAAGTATTGAAATAATAATTAAATGCAGATTATACAAAGAATGAAGCACAGACAATTATGGACTTCTTTACAGACTGATAACACAGCAATTGAAAGAGATGACGCCACATAATCATGTGATGCAGTTCTGTGCATGTTTACTTACAAGTACAGCAGGAAGAAAAAGTTAATGGTGTTATTTCTCCTAACAGTATGGAAGCACCATGATAAAAACAAAAACAGAAGAATTTGCCACATCAATTCTACAGAAATATGAGTGAACGAAAGAAAATAAACTTTGTTTATAAATGTAATAATGATTTTCAAGACACCTATCAGGAAAACTACTATTCTAAATGAAACAAACTAAAATTAACTTGTAACCTTTACATTTGTTAGAGGTATGAAAATCTGGATTAGTATTGCAAATGCAAAATATTAAATTTATTATTTTTAGAAGAAAAGCTGGACACATTTTTAAAATTAACTTTTATCAATATTTTTAAAAACAAGGTCCACCTCTAAAAATCTGCAATAAAAATTTTATAAGAGTTTTTAACTTTTTAATCTTTAAATTTTTGATAGGAAGTAATGATGAATGGAAAATCAATTTTTTTGGATTAAATATATTTTAATGTTCTTAGTAATTAGTAATGAAATGTTCTTTTGATTTATAGCTCTTACAGTAGTGAAACCTTCCAAATCTAGCTTCACCATGCGTCGAGAGTTAGACAAAGCACGCGAGGAACAGGAACTAATTTCTCAGCTTAGAGAGGTATTTTTTTATTTTTGTATTTGATATATTAAAACTTTATTATGTAATTTTTACCATTAATAGAAAATAAAATAACTAGACATGTATTCTGAATGCAATATATTCATTAGACAATATCAGTAAATTTATAATTCAATATTGATATATTATTAAATATTTTTAAAGTATATATTATTATTATTTGACAAATTATATGTTGTAAAGAATGTACTTCATATTTGTATGTGAAAATTGGGGTTTTCCTATTTTAAATAAGTAATTATTTAAAAATTGCAGCTGTTACAAATTTTTAATATTTTATTGTAACATGATTTGATAGTTTATCAGAGATGGTTGCATCTTGAAATTTGATTAGTATAATATTACATTATATTATACTAATCAAGTTGATCATTCAAGTACCACTTATCCTATACCAGGCCAATAATCTATTTACTTCAAGCACCAAATTTAATGTAAAGAACACAACCAGGAAAAAGTTAGATCCAGTATTTTTTTTTTTTTTTTTTTTTTTTATTTTTTTTTTTTTTTTTATTTTTATTTTATTTATTTATTTTTTTTTTTTTTGATATATTGCACCCTTTGCAAGCTGACTCAAAATGTGAGAAAATACTTGAAATTAATTTTTATTTTCTATCATTATTTCAATTTCCAGGGCATAAAAAACATTTTGAAGTGTTCGTCTCAATACATGCAGTCAATTGGAAAATGCTCGAATGGAGTCGAATTAAATCAAATCACATGAAATTTTTGATATTTAGTAATAAAAAAAAAGGTGACAGTATAATTTACCTCTTAAGATGCATAATGTAAAAAATGTAATTCTCTTTCCTCCAGATTTTGAAAGCCGGCTAAAATTGAAGCTTCCAACTGACCTTGAGTCTGCATTGAATGATGGTGTCTTCCTGTGTCATCTGGCCAATAATATTAGAGCTAATTCTGTGACCTGCATCCATGTGCCTTCTCCTACTGTGGTGAGCTACAATCTTTGATTTTGTTCTGAAAGTTTATCATCTTTGTTCCAAGCTATATGTTCAAACTCACTTGAAATTTTGAGATTACCCCCACCCCCCTTTCTCATATCAGCAGAGAATACTATCATCCTGTCTTTTTATTTTATAAGAAATGCTAAAGTTTATATGGGATTTTGTTAAATTTATTATTTACTAGCAAGATATAAATCTTTGTTATGCTAAAAATATATTCTGAATGCAGATTTTAAAAATATGAAAATGTGTAGAATATTAGGTTTAAAAAGTAGTAAAACCAATATTTGTATGTAAATTAAATGATTACTCTGATAAATACTTCATTCATCCTTATAGATATATCAAATAGATAAAAGTCAAAATTCATTGCAATGGGTGTTTTTGATTTTGAAAATAAATTTACTCGGAGGACTTAAACTCTGTTAAAAAAATGTTCTTTGGCATTCTTTTGATTTTAATAAGCACTCTCTTTAAACATTATTGCAAAAAGAAGAATGTCTTTTAAATGCATTTGATTCAAAATCAAGAATTCTTTTATTAGCATACTTTCTGTTAAGTTAAAAAGTATCCAGAATTATTAATTTAAAACAGTAGGATAAAAGATATTGCCACAATTTATGTATTTATTTGTAAGTGGGTAGCACTTTACTGAGTTACCATACCGAATTAGAGTACATCTGTCACTCAGTGTGTTGATAGCAGTTATTTTTGTAGATAAATATTTTGAGTGCTCTACGATTTTTGTGATAAAAAATAGTTGGATCAACAGCTAGCCTTAAATTTTTATTTTTAACAAAATTTCTTGTTCCAAATGATTAAAAATGTTGCAGTAGACCTATGATGCATGTAAAAACGCTAGTTAATGAATGATATGAAGCATTCAAAGAAATTCGAAAAATTTTAATTGGCTCCCCCTCATTCTGGTTGACTTTCAACTGCTATAACTGGCATAAACATGAAATTCAAGAAGTTGGTGGAGAAAAAATCATCATAAGAGCCTGGAAGAGTTGGCTCAAAAGGATAAGACATCTTTGAAATCCGATCATAATATTGTAATTGATATTTGGGTATGAAGCATATCTTTGCATGATTGATTCTGAAATAATTCAGTTTTGTTCTAAAAGAGTATCGAAGCAGGTTACTGAAGATATGAGCTTCTACAGACTGCACCTTCATGCAATGCATAACTAGTAACTTATCAAACATCACATTCATATGGCACCATAAGACTTTTTATTGTTCCCAATGTTAAAATAATCATTTTAAGAAAGCTTTTTGACTCAATTGAGGCCATAAAAGAAAATTCACTGAAGAACCTGAAGGACATATTTTAATCAGCCTACAAAAGATGTATGGAGGATTTGATTAAGTGCTGTCATAGTGCACTGCACTGAATAAGACCTACTTTGAAGGGCACAAAATAAATTTTGATGAATAAATTGACTTTTATGTGTTTTATTTAACAAATTTGAGTTTATATAACACACATATATCTAACTCCAATAAAAACAAACATAGCAGCCAACTTGCACTTGACCATACAATGAATGGATTAGGGGCCTATGTAAAGCTGTATAGGATGATCAGTAAAGCTATTTTTCTGCAAAATTTCTATATATATATATTTTAAAGATTTCCTTTACTCTCTAATTTTCAGAAAACGAAGTCCACATTCAATGCATTTATTCTTATTATGAAGGATAAGGGAAAGATACCATCAGCATGAGAAATTCACATGCTGCTTACTGTAATCAATAGCAGCTGTGAGCATTTATAGAGGGAGCCTCCTATTAACAGGGAATGGATTATTCTAACCTTTAAGGAACCAAATGTGATTTTGCTGTGAAAATTGCCTAAAATCCATCATGTAAATTCTCTGCTATTAAATCTGTAGAAAGAAATCCTTAAATACACATTTTTAGAAGTGAAACAATACCAATTTAAATCATTTGAGAAGTCAGATCTCAGAAGCTCAGTCAATGATCTCAAGTAATATTCTTGCAAATAATGAAAATGCCAGCCAAAATATAAAGACATTTCGGCATAATAAAGTTTCCTTACAAATTATAATTTCTGGAGAGTTTAAAATTTTAGAATAATTTTTTTATGGAAGTACTTCTGTACAAAAGGAATCTTATTCTATTACACAGGTTTTTTTTGATGCTGATAAGTTTTATTTTACAACCAATAGTTGCGACTAATGTGCATTATGAACAAATAATGCAGCACACTAAGAAGTTTCAAATAGATTTCATTTTCAGTATATATTTATTGCATTAAAGTGAGATGTTGTCTATATATTATATGTTTAATCAAGAGTCTTGATTAATTGTAAAATTTTCAGAATTGACATTTTGGCAGATATATTTAAAAGTACATTTAAATAAAGTATCAAAAATGAGATTAACAAATCATTGTTATTCATAAATAACATCAGTGAGCTTTCAGATGTAGATGCATGGCAATCAACATTATTTTTGGCATTTTTTTTTTATCATTTTAATAAAGTAACTATTGGTAATTTTAAAAATCACAATACTTGAAGAATCTGTGTTTATCAAGAAATTTTTTCATACTTTTATTCATTAATTAATTTTTGAAAAGAATTCAACATATTTTAATTTTTCATTCATATGAAATCTCTGTTCAATCTATTTGTATCATTTGAAAACCACTGGTTTAAATCTTCTTGTAAGTTAGCTACATGCATTCAATTGTGCCACAAGTCTAGCTCTTTTAAGACTCCTGAAAACGTTTAATATGAAAAGATACTTCTATCCCACTATTTAAGGAAAGGAAAATTACTTATATTTGAATTTGTTATTAAAGGATACAGGATCTTAAATTATTTGTTACATCAGCAATTGTAGTAAACATTGGTGAACCTGAGCATCTATAGAGGGGCAGAAAGAATACTATTCTTTGAAAAAGGAACGGCATTCAATGAATCCGCTTAGTATGTTGAATGTAGAGATAGAATAGAAAAGGCTATGTAGTATAAAAGACAAAAACTGATATTAGAAGCTATTGGATGAATACCATAAATTATTTAAGTTACTAAAAGGTTGCAAAATCAGCCTGTTATGGATGATCTCCAACGTTAGTACAGGAGCATAATAATGAACATTTTGATGAAGAGATTGATATAAAACTTTTATGTGTAATTTTTCCTAAATTTATATGGTTTTTAGAACTGATTTGCTACTAGCATAACAATATTTTCTGGTACCAGATTGGCCATATTTTAAATGGTTAAAAAAACAATTTTGTATTGCGAAAGATTATTATTATTATTTTCCTTTGCAGCCTAAGTTGACTGTTGCCAAGTGCAGACGGAATGCTGATAATTTTCTAGAGGCTTGCAGGCGTTTGGGAGTGCCAAATGTGAGTTTTTTTTTTTTTTTTTTCTTTTGTATCTCAGAAATTCATTGAAACTGAGAAAGTGCATTTTATTTAGTTTTTGAAAAAATAACGTTGATTTTAATTTATAACTTTTTCATAAAAAAATTTAAACAAAATATTTATGAAAAATTTTGGCTGTTACTGTTTGAAAAAAAATAAAGTAGCGAATTGTAATTAAAGTGTTATAATGAGATGTGTATTTTATCTATACTAGAAGTGAATGACTTTGATGTAGCGATCATTTTATTTATTTAAGTTTTTAACAATTCTGACTTTTAATATATGATTATTGGATCATATTTTGATTGGATCAAAGGTTTCATTTTTCTTTCATTGCTTTGAATATATTTCAGAAGGTGGCAAATTATCAATTCAATACTTGCAGTATAAAAAAATAACAGTTTTTAGGCAATCTTGTAATCATTATTATCGTTTAATTTTGGCAAGTTAGTTATTACAAGATGTGAAACATTAGTTCTGATTTCCTTGAATTTACTTTCTCATCTATATCTTTTTTAATATTATATTATAATTTGCCTACAGTCCTACTACTTTATGTTGAATGATTCTATAGGCAACAATATTCTATAGCCTTTTACAAAAATCTATTCCAAAGTGGTCTGTTATTGTCTTTTAATTTCAGAATGAGATTTCTTATGCATTACATTTGATTGTTGTAGCAATCTCATATTATTCTTTGAGTTTTAATATATTTGATAATTTCAAGCATCTAATATGCAGTTTTTATTTCAAAATTCTCTATATACATAGCCAGTTTATTTTAGAAACTTAGAATAGTCAGTTTATGAAATATTTTAAATTGTTGTTTATTTCATCAGCATGCCAATGCTGATTTTAGATCTAATTGAATTTCATAAATCAAATTATAATCTTTTTATGGGGCTAGAATTATTTTTTGTTTTTACCAACAATAATAATTCCTCAGAAATATAGCAGCTTTGTATTCTTTACATTCAGTGGCATATTTGATCTTATCTTCAGATTTTGAATGATAAAATCTGTTAATTTTTTAATTTGTAGGAATTAAATTTTTATAGATTATAAAAGTTGTGAATAAATATACTGGCCATATATTTAAGCATTTCACTGGTCAATTGATATTAACAAGCTGTTTTTTTATCTGGCATTTCTGAGTGGTATAATTTAATTTAAGGCAATGTGTTTCAATATCCATTAGTTATTCAGAATTACAAACACTGATTAATCAGAAAATGCATCCTATGTGTAAGAATAATCTTTCTAAAATAAAAAATAAATTATTATTCCTTCTAATGCAGCTGACAATACAGAAACTTATCTTTATGCCATAAGCAAGGGCTGCATCCGCTGTTACTCATTTAGCACTACCTCGGAGGCACGTTTAGCTTGAAGATAGGCTACTGACGCGAGTCACACTACCCCCCGCAATGCTTTATAATAATATTAGATCGGGACCTATGGTTTAAAGTGGATTCTGAACCACTACAAACCATCCATGGTACCCGACGGGACACGAACCCGAAACCTGTATTACTAAGCGAGCGCTACCCACTTGACCATCAGGTCTTAAATAAAAAAATTATTACATCATTAGTAATAATGTACGTTTTCAACAAAGACAAACATTTCTTTGAAAAAAAATATTTGTTTTGGAAATTAATTAAAAATAAAAGATAAACAGATAGCTGATGCTATTGTGTGGTTAATTAAATTCCATTTTCAGAAATAAAATAATTATTTTTTAAAATAAAAAAATTACTTTGTCAAAAAACATTTATTTGTAGTTATAAATATATAATGAGCATGCAAGTTACTTTAATTAGCGAGAGAATTTTAATTATAGAAACAAACCTTCCCAAATAACTATAGAAGAAAACTTTTTACTAGTATGGAAGAAGTACACTTTGAGTGTAAACTTCTACAATATACTCTCAAACAAAATATAAAGTTATTACCATTGAGAAGCCTGTTAACATTTTATTACTATTGAAATGTTCGGCCATAAAATATTTTTAGTGGAGTTTTTAAGTGTTAATATTTGTCCAAAACTGTTTTCTAATCTTTAATGTTCTTGCCTTTTTCAGGCAGAACTGCAGTGTTGGGCAGAAAGCTTTCTCCACTCAAAAGAAAATTCCCATACCAAAGAAACAACTTCTACCACCACTACTCAAGTCATTTTTTCTTTCTTTTTGCTCATATTTTTTTTGAGCACTGCTATTTTCCTATATGAATTCCCTGATGTGGAATGAGATACTATTCAAGTGCTTGCAACTATTTTTTTATTTATATGTTATTATTGAATCAAACATATTGTACCCATTATGAAAAATTATTTACAATGAGTGTATCTAAGTTATATTTCTAAATATAAATCTACATAATCAAACTACTTATTTAATAAAAGAAAATCAAATGTTTGATTGTGGTCTTTTTTTTTCTCCCTATTTAGTATTTATTTTTATTGCTTACGATCTCTACAAATTAAATAAAGTAAAAAGGTATTACATAATTTATGGTTGATTCTGACAAATATATTATAATTAGCTTTTGCATGTATGGGCTTGCTATAAAATCAAATTTGGTTTTTGAAACACAAAGATGAACAATTGGTTATAAAATCAGTAGAATAGTAAATATGATCACAACATTGTTGCTATGATTATATTACTGAATGCATGCATGATGTAGCACATCTTTAAACTGTCAAAATTATGAATTAAATTTATAAATATATTAATATGAAATAATGTATAATTATAATTTTTTTTTATTAATATTTAATAATAATAATATGTATTTTTTATAAGAAGTACTTAAATTGTTTAAGTTTGAAAAGCATTAAATATTTAAATTATCTTTAAAAGGAAATACAATTTTCTTTTTATGGTTGGGGATCTTTAATGTTTGTTTCCATTGAAACTATTAGTTGAAAATATGATTAAAATGAACAATTTCTTTAATAAAAAATAAAGTATCAGTATAATTGATTGGTTGAAAAACATAAATATATAATAATAATATTTTAGTATAAAATTAAATATTATAATCAATGTAAATAAATTAGTTTATTGTAATAAGTTTACTTTCAATATTTGTAGTTCCAAAACTGCATTATTACTTTTAAAATTCAAAAATCTAGTATAAAATATGGCAAAGTATGGCTAAAATAATTGCAGCAAAAATTAACTTGAAAGGAGGAAAGTTATTGCTGTCATAAATACTTGATGTAATAATTTACTATTATTCTTAAATCCATTTCAATAAAAATTTCTCAAATTCATTGTAAGAAAATATTTTAAGATGTGAATATTTATCATGTGTTTTAAAATACAAGAATTTAAACATTATTTAAATACATTAGATAAATATTTTCTATTTAAAAATTATAATTAAACAAATTTTTTAAAGTATTATAATAACTTTGTGCAATATTTTTCATTTTTACTATTTTAAATTATATCTGTTATGTGTACTTAAAATTGTTCATTCATTCTTGTAATATCTTACATGTTAAATTTTAAAACATATAATAATAAATATTAGAATTCAACCTCATTATAATGTGGTTTAAAATAATGCAGATATGATTATAAAGTGAGTTGAAGATTTATTAAATGCATTATATAAAAATGGTTTTAGTAATAGACCACATACCTAACTTTTCTATTCAAGACCTATATTTAAGTTTTTACTACATTGACAAAAACACATCTGAATGTATATATGTTTTAATAAAGTAGTTCTGTGTATTACTTTATAGTATTTTGAATATCATATTTTCAATTAAACTATAACAGAAAATTGTTTAACATTTTGAAAAATAAAATTGAATAATAATGTCTAGCTGCAAAAATGTAAGTCCCATTACATATTCAGTATTGTATTTCTATATTATATTTTAACCCTTAATGTTCTCATTTTATACTGTAACATTTTGGATTATTTTAATTGTATGATAATATTAAATCAATAGGCATTGCTTTTTATTTTATTTTCAAACTAACAGGGTTAGTCTACTGTGTTCTAAAGTGTGCATATCAATTGTTTCTGAATAGCATAGTTATGGGGATCATATAGTTTGGCTGGATTGTGCTGAAATTTCTAAAATCAACATATCATCCATCTAATATCGCAAATGAAAATCGAAATCTGAGCTCTCCCAACCATCAAATTTTTAAAAATAGTTTTTAATAATTATTTTCTAGTGTGAATTATGTCCATTTTAGTTTATTTGATCTTTCCATTTTGTTGTTCCAACACATTTCATTTTTAAAATTTTCTCCTTTTTTCTTCCATTTGATCATGCATATTTCATTGCAAAATATCCCATTTAGACTTCATTGAGTGCTAAATATTTAGTTGCATTCATTTAATTTTCTCTAAATAACTTCAAAGTGGAGTACTACCTTTTTCTTGCAATAAATAAGCAAAATATATATCGATCATTATATTAAATTTGACTACATGGAAAAATAAATGTTCGGGATGGGAAAGTAATTACTATAAGTTTATTAGAAAGGAAATGGGGAAGGCTAACTAAAGTTATCTATATTTAAAGCCCCTCGAAATTTATTTTTAGTTAATGAATTGTAAATATTATGAAGTATGTTTCTTCAATGAAAAAACAATACACAAAAAATAAGATATTTTTATTTATTATTTTTTTGTATTTGTATATTGTTTTTAATCAGACATTTTGGAATATTTAGCTTTATATATAGACTTATATATTGCGGCATATATTGAAATGGCAATATATAAATACTATAGAAATATATACTATACTATATATTATAACATAAGTTTATATTTCTGCAAATGAAGCAGATAATTTTTATTCATAAACATGGATATGAGTAAAATCTAATGACTTTTATTTAGGCTTAATGTAGTAAAATAAATAATCTCTTTTAGTTACTAAATATAAATTAATAATACTAATTAATATAGATTACATAGATACAACAAAATTAAATATATAAAAATATTAAATATTTGAATAAAATAATTTCATAATGATGAAAAAAAAAACTTAAAATTTATCTTGTTAACAAAAATAAAAAATAGAAATTTTGTTTAAAGTTAGAATTCTTGCAAAATAATATCTCTAATTGGAGACTCACTAAGTAGAAAAAGAAGAAATTGTATTAAAATTTGCATCGTAATATTTATGTAGTAGTGCTGATGAACAAATACTGGAAATCGCCTGATACATTCAACGATATCCCCAAACCTGTTATACCGATTTCAAGCATTGACAATTTTGATGTTAAAAATTGATACTTCGATGTTCAACATCAAAATCACATTTCTCCCTCTCACAACTTGGGTTCGCCAATTAACTCTGAAGCTATAATACTTTTTGACATTAATGGTCTAACATAGTTTAGCATTAACATCAATATCTTAAATCGGAATTCGTTAATGTGACTAATGAAATTGGGTATGCGACATTATAGCCTATATCTATCATGCATATGTATATGTATGCATGTTGGTTGGTGATGTGGTATCAAGATCTTGTATCCAAAGCTGAGAAATTTGGCTCTTTGTCAAATATTTGCAAATACCTTATAGTGATGCATCATTTGACCCATTGAAGAATGCAACCATCTGATTTACGCTAGTTGATATGAGGGTTGTTTTTTTTCGTTCCCCAAGGATGTCATTTTCAATGCACATGCACTTGTATGTATAGAATAATTATCAAATAAAAGGCTTTTGAATATTTTAGCTTTATTCCCATTAACCGTGAGAGGACTCTGTATCAAAATTAGGTACTAGTAATATTTCCTTCTTTGACTTAGTTAAAAATATAAGTCAAAAAGTGCATTTTTCCTTCAAAAAATTAAATATTAAAAATCTGTATACAGGCCGAAATGAAAAAAATTCTGTGAGCGTTCATTATGTCCGGTATTTTATTATTATTTCCGTACTTTTCTGTTAGAGGGGAGCAAATTTTAGCCGCAACGTCAAAATTGGCGGCTGCGCACAACAAACGAGTAATATAAATATAATTTCAAAAATAAAAAAATTTTCAGATCTTAAAGAGTAAAAGCATGCTTCATTTAGCTGATCAGTATATCAGTCAACCCTGTATTTTTGCTATAAAAGAAAATACTAAAAATTCTCTGAAAGAATTCTAATTTCTCATTTATTTTCTCTTTTAATTTAATTCATTGGATGGCACCAATATTGTATGTACATTGGTTTCTCATAAGGGTAGTATACTTTTTTTTTTCAGAAATGGAATCTTTTTATATTTATTTTAATTTTCATATTAATCCTTTGTACTCTGAATTTTATTGAGATGCTTTTTAATTTAGGTGTAATATAATTTTCTAATGTACCTGAAATTTTAGACTAAAGTTATTCCTTCAAATAAACTTTCCAGATTTTTGTCACTAGAATGTTACATTTTTAATTTTATCAAACAAATTGATCTCCTGACAAATATCAAGATTCATATGAGGTTTTTTTTTTTAATTGTTTGCAATAATTTTTCTGAAAGCAATACATGTTTTTGAATGTTTTTCAGGATCTTCTGTGCTCGCCACAAGACATTCTCGGTGAACAAGGAGGTTTGGTGCGAATTGCTATAACGGTTCAAGAACTCGCCACACAGTGCAGCAAAACTTAGCAAAACACTTTAACTAGTCCTTTTCATTGGAATGACCTGAACACAGATTGTTTCATTTGCCAAAGTGGACATTGTTTACTCAGACAATAGGCTCAAGAGGTCACTTCTACAGACTCCAGTACCCCTTCTTTACTGCATACATTTAAATACTTCTCACGCAATTTTTGGAACAAAAAAATAGGGTTACACAAACATGATTTTAAGGTTTTTGTTTTTTTATGTTAAAAACAGTAGAAATTAATGTACAGCAGGTAAGAATATTTGTTAATCTGTTTATTAAGATTGTTTCTTTAAAAATTTTTTATAATTATTTGAATGACTATTTTTAAAAATTTGATTAATATTAAAATGTTAATAAATTCATCTATTAAATTGTTTTCTTTGTCCCCCTGAAATGTGTGACAACGAGGAGTTTCTGTATCAATGAGCCACACATGATTTCTGACAATTTTATTTGTCATTCTTGAGAATTTTTTTTTATTTGTAGCTTGCATTTGAATTTTGATTGGAGACAGAGGCACAATGAAATCATTTAAGTAATCTAGTCATCAGATTATTAGCTTTTGCTCATATGTACAAAATGATTTAAAAAGGGGGAAGGAAAAAAAGAGACAAGATGTAACAACTGGAACTTTACATTTCAGTAAGATTGTGACACACTCCTGAAACATTTTCAAGAAATCGATAAATTGTAGTCAATGGAATTTTATCATAATAGATGGAAAAGAGATTTTTAAAATTAGCATGAAGATTCTGGAGAAAGGTATTCATGTGCATATTAAAGTGATATTTTTTAAAACAATTAAAATTTTTCTTTTTACTCAATGTTTTTTTAAATGCAACTTCGATATTTTCAGAATGACAAATCTTTCCATAATCAGATAAAATTATGAATTTAACTGTTGAAATAAAGAAACAGATTGAGAATTTCACTCTGGTTTTATTGTCTATGTCTGAAGGAATTTTTTCTTCGCATCTTTTAGCATGAATGTTTTTTTTTTTTTAAACCTTGAAAGTAAATAAAAAAAGTTTCTTAACTGAGAGAATTAAAAAAGAGTCTGGTTATGTCATAAAAATAATTAGATTTCTATCTGCTTTGTGAAATTGATGACTAGCAACCAATGATCATTTAATTATAAACTCATTATGATTAACATTTAAAGATAAGATTTTTTTCTGTCAGAAAAAAGGGCAGCAGGATGGTTAACTGGCTAGCACTCTGACCTTTGTTACCATAGACTTCAGGTTCGAATGCTGGCAGTGCATGGATGTTAGCGAAGTAGTTTGAAATCCATGTTAAACTGTAGGTCCTGGTCTAATTAGCTTAAAGTGTGTAAGAAAAAAAAAAAAAAAAAAAAGACTGTATATTGACAAACCAAATCTCAGAAAAAAAGTATTTTGGATTCATTGCATACTGCTATTTTGCAACATTTTTTTGATTTTTCATCTTTTGTTGATCTGTGTTGTTAGATTAATAGAACTTTTGTAGTATTGAATTGAATTACTACTTATTATATTGAATTTTTTTTTTTTTTTTATGAAACTTTAGAATTTACCATGTTTACTAGGTTGTGTATGCAAAAGTGCCTTTCTTGAATTTGTTCTTATGCGGAACTTGCTATTATGTTTTTTATTATGCATGAGAGAAACAACTATGCATCCACCTTATTGTTAGACTGTCATTTTAAGTGGGCAAGATATTTCTTCTTTTACCCAATTATTTTTGTGTTAATTTTATTCATTCTATAGAAATTTTTTTATTTTCCGATGTGTATCTTGAAATATGTTTCAGGAGTAAATATTTCATCTATTTTCAATGGAAGCATTCCGGTTATTAGATCTGTCATGTTTCATATGATTATGTTATGTATATAATGTTAGGTTGTCTGTAAATTATAATTATGCAAAAATTGAGTTTTCATGGTTACTTTATAGAATTTCTACTTACAGGCATGTGTTGATTTTTATTAACAGTATTTTTAAAAATATTTTTATTATTCTGACTGTTGTGTCAGTTTTTTAATAATTTTCTTAAAAATGAATTTTTGTAATATCAAGCAAAGAAATGATTTTGAAATGAGATTTATTTATTACTCGACATATTAGGAAAACTTTATTCAGCAAGAAAATAGTGTATTATTAACTATGTCTGTCATAACATGTACAGCTTATCAATATAACTAATTGTGCATTTTTTTGTGATTCTTATTACAAATTCTTAGGAATAATTTTTTGATATTTTTAATTTAACATATTTTTAGTTAAGCAATTTATGAAAATCATTTTTTACTTATTCCTGTTTTGTAGTTTCGCCTCTTGTTAAGATGTTAATAGGGATCTTATATTGTAAACTATATTCAGTTCTAGTAAAACATCAAAAAAACATAATATTTTAATCATGCTTATCAGAATTTATCATTATGCTTCTTTTAAATAATTTTGATTAAAAAAAAAATTATAATAGAATGAGGTTGCTGTTCATTTTTTTTTTTTTTATTTTTTTGGCAGTATTTTTATTCTTCTTTAAGCCACAATTTCATTGATTAATAATGACTTTTAGAATCAGAAATTATGACAAACCTTTATCGACAGGTAGAATCATTTTGTCTCAAATCCTGAAACAATTATTGATTAACAAGTATTGCCTGAATTTAGATGAACTAGAATTTGGAAAAACCAGTCATACTTGAGTAAAATATATTTGTACAAAAATAAAGACATTTTTAACATCCATTAATGTAAATGATACTGTTACTAGTCAATGTATTATACTGTTTCATGCATTGTTGTGCAATTTTTCCATATATTTACTAAAAACTCAATTAAAAAAAAATATTTACATAATACTTTTAATGCATTAATTTCTTTGTTTGGGATTCTATATGATTTTTTTTTTCTAAATTTTGCTCAAATTGTTATATGAAGCTCAAGATTTGAAATATATTTAAAAAGTAAAACTATATTGTTTATGTGCAAAGGTGCTGTGGAAATGGTGAGATTTTCTATTTGTATCTCTGCATTAATTAACAACATCATGTATTGTGGTTGTAAAAAATTTTATACTTTTTTTAAAGTGATTCAAAAGATTATCAATCTTTATAAACAGAAGTACTTTTTGGCATTAAAATATTTAATGAATGCTTCAATTAATAAAAATAAACTCAGTTTTAAAAAGCATCCAATTTAATTTTCTTAGATTTATAGTTTAAAAATTATTTTTGTCAACATGTTAAAATAAAACTATGTCTATCATATTAAAACTTATGTTTCATATCTACTTTAAATTTTCAGTCATCTATTGAATATTTTCTATTATGGTATGCGAGTATATCTTGACATACTGTTTTGGCGTTTTTTTTTTTTTTTTTAATTTGCCAATTATAACAGTATAATAGCTTTGTAATAAACTTTTTGCATTTTTAAGCTTCATCTTTTAAATGACATTTTTTTATTTCATAAATCATGTCTATGAAAAGTAAAACACTTTAATCTATCAAAATCTATATCAATTTAAAATGTATTCATTGTTTATTTATTTATATCTGTTTCCTTAAATTCTCATATAAACTGTTATCATGTGAATTGTATTACTTTTCTGTGATTTTTTTACTTTACACCTTTTCTTTATATATGTGAACTAATTGTTTTGATACGTTTTTATTAATAGTATTAGATTGATTGACAATTTTATATCAAGATAAAAAAATTCATCTTGTATTATTTTATATTTGTATCATTTGTAATTAAACATATTTTTGATTTTTAGATTACTTTTTTTTATTATGTTGATTATGTATTTTCCTACACCTAAATATTTATTTTATTACAGAGAAAGAAAGAAAATTTTTACCTATGTGAAACATTAACTTGTTTTATTATGGTAGTGTGAAGTTGTTATAATAATTGCAGCAAGTACTTAAGTTCTTAATTTAAATATTTATTCTTTGTGTTTTGTAGATGTTGTCTTGATCAATGCTTGAATGACATTAAAATGTCTTGTTGCTTTGAAATTCATAAATTTTATTTTATTTTTAGCATGTTCAAGAAGGTGCTCAACAACAACAAAATTGTAAGAAGTTTTTTTAATATTTGAATAATAAATATATGATACTAAATGTTTGTCATTTTTCACACAATAAAATGATTGGTTTTTAAATATTATTTTTTTCTTTTGTTAATTTACATTTTTTTAATTGATTGATTTATGTAAACTTCCCGAGAAGTTTTCCAATAGCCTTTTCAACAAAATAAAATCTTCAGGGTTTCAAAAATCTTTTAAAAGGATTAAATGGATAATTTTTAAAAATGTTCCACTGTATAGTCCATTTAGTAAATTAAATAAATATATATGTATATATTAAATTTGCTATTTTTATAATGTGTATACGTAAAAGCAGTTTATTAAATAAATGTCCAGTATTTAATTTTATATAATTTCTTAATATACAACACTTTTTGGTATGCACTTTAAAATGGTCTAGAAAAATTTGTTACTTATGATTGAAACTCATTTCGTAAAACTTATAGAAACAACAGCCAACGTAACTACTAGTGAACAGCTTCAATATTTTATTAAATAAGATGAAGTAATGGTATATACATAATATACATATGTTTAATTAAATTAAAGAAAACTTAATAGAATAAATACTTTTTATTAAAATCCTTTCTCATATAACCAGTTTTTTAATTATATTTTCATGTTGACCTTTTACATTAACCCAACAGCATATCTCGTTGACATGGGATTCAATTTCTGTGCCTAACTTTTTCTGAAGGTAATTTTTCAAATCTTGTTCAAATACCTGCATAAAAAAAATACTTTTTAAAGGATAATTTGAGAATAAATTTCTTTGGCATTCTAATTCAATGTCCCATAAAATAAAACAAAAATAATATTTACACTACATAATTCAACAATTCTGAATTTATCAGAAAACTACGTAAAATACAGAAGTAAAATAAACAGCTTCATTGAGATAAATAATAATCAATATTGCACTCTATTTTCACAAATTTTTAAGACTCCCTTTTCCAACCGTTTAAAAACATTTAAATAATTTTAATTGTTTTCTGACTTACATAATCTCCTATATATGAATCTTTATTATAAGCCAAATTTATTAACAAATATAATTTACTACACTAACTTTTTAAAAGAAAAACGCAAGAAGTAGCCAGTTTTTTCCAGCAACAGTCAAAGGTGATAAATATGTTTGTTCTAACAATAAATATATTTTATGATAGATCCCAAACTGTTAGCTTTTAAAATAGTAATGGTATTACTTGATTTCAGTTCATGTTCAGAAAGTAAAACAGCAAAAGAAATGCTTGTATTACATTAAAAGTACAAAGTTACTAAACTGCTTCTTTTTGTAAGGTAAAAAAATTGACAAGAATGGGAGTTAATATTGAAGTTTCTTAAAACTAAGAAATATTACATGATTAATATATGTATGCATATATTTGTTATGCTCCAAATATTCTTACCCATATATCTCCCTGTACTTTCCGCACTTGAGTCACACGAACTCTGTCTTTGTAAACATGCTTTTCATATACAGGCAGCATGTGGTTCCTCGTTCTCCCAATAAAATAAGGAAAATCGGGAACAGTTTCTGGAAGAAAACATTTTTTCATTTATTATATAAAAAATATGCTTCTATTAAAGTAACAAAACAAAAATTATATGATGTGTAAGTAATTAAAATTGAGACCTTGAAGCTAGCTTTAAAAAAGCCTTTCATATATTATATATATATTTTCATGACTATCTAACTTATGTAACTATTTTCATTAATTCATAATAAATTAAATTGTTTTCTATAATAAATGGCACAGAAAATATTTGAATGAATACTATAATGATAGAAAAGAAAATAGGCTTCTGCATTTAGGGAATAATAAACAATGAAATGACAAAAATCTAATAAGCAGATTTGTCATTTTATTATTGTTTTACAGCTGCCTTATATTTTTAAAGATAATCCATTCAGTAATAAAATAATAGGAAACTGAAAGAAACAAAGATCTTAAATATTTATATTCACATTTTTCCATAATTGTATTTCTGCAAATACTGCCAAATAAAAAAAATAAAGATAATGTTACTAGACAATATTTGAAATGTTGAATTAAAACAGTTGTCATTAAATTCATTGCAGTATTTATTCTTTTTTCTAGTAACTGTCTACTTTGAATGAATCTAGCTTGATATAAATTTTGTATGGACAGGAAAAATTTTATTAGGTATAAGAACTTTGTTTATAATATGAATGCATGAAATGAGTAATGACATATGCTCTCTTATGTACTTTTCTAGGGGGTAAAGCCACAGTTGCCCATAAGCATAAGAATGTCAGTTGCTATCATTCAGTGAACAACTGAAGTGCTAACTCATATTCAATTCAATTTTGGGTTCAAATTTTTTGAATTCTAATTTTAATAACCAAATAACAAAGAAAATGGCCAGGATCAACCACTATGGTAGTAAAAAGATATTATTGAAAGTATGAAAGTGACAAATCTGGGATTTGATTGCTACATACTGTATGTTGAATACAACAATATTTATGATTGTCAAATGTTATTAAATTTGTTAATGCTTTAAAAGGGATGAAATTGATTACTAATTAAAGGTCAGTGACATTAGAACATGCTGAGAAATTGCTTTTTGATCTAGATAATAGAAAATGCATATGGTGATATATAATTATTTGTTAAAGGTAAAACATACATATTTCCAAAAGAGAGAATTAAATTTAGTACATTTCAACTTATGTACGTATTTTATTTACCTGTTTTTATACTTACTTAATGTATTTACCAATAAAAGTAGAATTTTTTTTTCTATGGAAATGGAAATTAATTAATCATTTTTTTCTTTATTTATTATGGTCAAACATTTTTTGATGTATTTCCTCTTTGATATAAATACAAAGATCTAGAAATTAGAGACATACCAAGTTACTACTGTATTAAATTTTATATTTAAACACAAACAAAAACGAGAGTATGACTTCATAAAGTTTTGAATATTTTCCAACATTTTTATATATTTTTTATTGACTTCTATCCATAATTATGTTTTTGTCAACTTCATCTCAAATCAAACCCTGAGAGATGATGATATCACTTTGGCCACTGATCTGCATCCTTCTCATCAATGAATTTCATTGTTATACTGCATCAGCAGCATTTCAATATTAGTATTGTAAAATTTCAAATTAAATAAAATATGTAATGCATAGCTGATCAAGAATACTATTATTTTATCAAGAATACTATTCTTCCATCATACAGTTCTCAAAACTCCATTCAAAGTTTTGCATTTTTCTTCTTTCACATTTAAACTATGATATATGAAATATCAGTTGAGTTGTATGCTTATTATCATAGGAGCACATATAACCTCATTGAAGCTGCTGAAACACTTTGTACCTCCATGAAAAACCAGCCACCAAGCTAAAAATTATGCTGGGGGGGTAGAAGGAACTAAGCCATAATCCCTTATATGAGCATTTGTTTTGTTCTGTCATAAATTAAAAAGAGTGTCCAAATGGGCAATTGTTTAAAGAAAATAGCTAAATGTTCAGAATGGGTATTATGAGACTTTCAAAATGAATAGCCTCACATTTTCAGAAACATAATCACTCCTGCACTGTAATTAGAAACAAATACCCTCAGGGTAAAATCCGCAGAATTTGCAACCTACACCTAATCCAGTTAATAAGCACATATTTCTGGTCTATAAATTTTTTTGTGCCTGTGTATATGCTGCAGATAGGCACAAAAAAATTTATAACATAAAATTTTTGGTCGTTTTTCATTTGCCTGATTTAGAATAGAACTTTCTTTGATTCGCCAAACATATCTGGCACTAGGCTTTTCATTAACTGCAAAAGTCTAGGAAAATACATTGAGATCAACTCAACTTATTGTTTAAGTACAGAAAAATTGCTACTTCTCCCTTCTTTCACTGCATATTTTAAAAATCTATTCACTTGATGGTGCTTTCCAGCCAGTTGGGGAAGCCTCTTTAGTGGGTTCAGGAATCCTAAGTTTTGGAAAGAGACGTTCCACATAATGCCATCGTCCTTGCACTTCCTCTACTTCTGTGTAACGGGGGTCTTTTCTCTCAACCCAGATGTCTTGTGGAATAACTTTAGCACGGAACCTAGCATTCTGCAAATACAAATAAACAATTTTTATAACAGTGGATTTTAATGCCATTCAAAAATAACCCTGATACTTTTCTATTTGTTTCTTAGATGCTACATACTTTAGTTATTCTGTCACAAATTTTATTTAATGTCAAACAAGTTATTTATACTATAGAAGCGAAGCTTTTCACGGATAGACTTTTGATAGATCTAATAATCATGTTTTATTAGAAATTTACTAATAATGTAATCATAAATTTCTGGGAGTTTTTTTTAACTTAAAATTAGGCCTTTTTTTAGAAATTTTACTCTCCGAGACAATTGTTTTTTTTTATATTTGCATATAAATTAGAAAGAAATAGTAAATATGAAAAAATTATTTAAAACATGAAATATTTTTTTGTTTTTAAATTTGCACAAAATATTTATGAACTATTATATATTTCTCTTCTGCATTAAAAAAAAATTTTCTTTTTAATTGTAATTGGATATAATATACTTACATGATCAAAAGCATTGCTAGACATAAAACATTTTGGATTTTTTGTGTAAAATAAATATAAATTTCTTCCAGTATTTTTTAATGTAAGAGGTAAAGTCGAATTCATTTTACTACTAATAAAAAATTGCTGTTTTGTTTACTTTTTCTAATTTAACAATTCCCCTTAAACAGTTCCAGTTAAATATTTTGATTTTTCTAATATTGGATCTTGCAATTCAAAAATTTTTTGCTATACAAGTTTTAAAAAAAAGACAAAGATGAGAAATGAGAATTTTAAATTAATTGAAATTGAAATACATGCTGAAAGGATTAGAAACAAAATATAGTTGATAGCTTATGTATTAAAGATGCTAAATTGATTACGAAATAACTGAATATTTAACATATACACTATAATATTAAATTAGATTATAGTTTTATTTAATTACAATATAAAACACTTAATATAAAATTTATTAGTAGAAAAATCTTTTATACAATGCTGTATGATAAGTTTATATATCTTGAATAATATATGCAACAACACCTAGTGGAAAGTTTTGAAACCAGTAAAATCACATGTTTTCATGTAAACTATATGTTTTTAGATTTTTCTATCCATTGTAATAATACGATGTCGATGTAAATTTGTTTGTTGTGAAAGTTCTTTGGCTGATATGTTTCTGTGGATGGGTGAATTTCAGCGTAACAGCAGTATTAAACGCTGCAATGATATCCAGCGATTTTTCTATCAATATCGCCCTCTCTCTTTTTACTGTTGCCGAAACATCCTTCCTAAACAAGAAGATTCGACAGTATTGTGTGCGTTCATCTCGATCAACAAAAGCCGCTAACTCCTCACTTACTTGCTGTTATATTCAACTCCAAAACATGAGGAGAACCTATAAACATTTATTTTGTAAAGGTGAATTTGCGTAAAACCCTGAAGAATTAAATTTTAAGAATTCTGCATGAAAATAGTTGTACATGGAACTATAAAAGTCGATCTGTATAAAGAAACATAATAAAAATTTGTTGCAATAAGAAAATATGTTCAAAATTCAAAGAAAATACTCTCCAAATTATCATACATAAGAGAACATTTTTTTTTTATACAGACGGAAAAAAATAAACAGCATTTTTCTGTTAAGAATATTGAATTTTGAGTCCTTGAAATTAAAGGTAGAATAAATATAAATGAATGCATTATATAAAGCAACAATAAAAGCTTGCATGGAAAATATATAAATTGCATTAAATAAACCAATTTTTGAAATCATTTCATGTGCAAGTAAGAGATTGTTTGCTTCAGAAAATAGTACATGCTGCAAAAGAACGAATTGTGATTTTTGCTATTACAATATGAATTAAATGAATTTTTTTTTCTCATGATCTCCAGTTTCTGTCAAGCTGTATTTGTTCCTCAAAGCTGTGATGTAAAGAAATAAACAAGCATATAATTTCTTTAAAAAAGAAACATGTATTATGCATGCAGATTGGTAGAATTAAAAACTCAAAGAAGAAAGAGAATGAAGTGATAATATGTAGACTAGTTGAATATTATCAGTTTTCATAAAAGTATATTATCTGCTAATCACTAAATGAATAATCCTCAATAGTTATGGGTATTTTAAATCAAAATAACAAAATCATTCCTGAAGTTTAATGACCAGTCTGTGGAATTAAATGTGCAGACAATCTTAGAGAAAAATATTATATTAGTGTGAAGTGAAAAAAACAGATAGTAATTTATTTATGTTTAGATTGATCTGTCAGTAAAATTGGTGTAAGCAAAGTATATTTCATCTTAAAACAAAGATTGCTGTTAAATTGATTTTTAAACATAGAAAATAAAATTGGTTTTATTCATAAGTATAGTAAAAATAAATATTTTATTATAAATTAAAACCATGAAAACTGCTTATGTGGATAACATTAAAGATTTGAAGGAAAAAATTGATTTTTAATCAAATTCTTTTGACCATGAACAAAACTAAAATTAGTAAAAGACATCCATCTTAAATAACCATCAATCTAACTGATGGAATCGGAAGATCTTTATCGTTTCTGGACAGCCGTATATGATTATGAAGCCTCGGGAGACGATGAGCTCTCTCTCCGTCGAGGAGAAAAAGTTGAAGTCCTTTCTAAGGACTCCAAGATCTCAGGGGATGAGGGCTGGTGGACAGGAAAAATTGGAGATAAAGTAGGAATTTTCCCCCAGTAACTTTGTCTCTCAGCGTGATGTGAATCGCCCTTTTGAAATTCCTTTCTCAGAGTTAGATTTAGAAGAAGTGATTGGTGTGGGTGGATTTGGGAAAGTCTACAGAGGTTGCTGGAGAGGAGAGGAAGTTGCAGTAAAAGCAGCTAGACAAGACCCTGATGAAGATATTAGTGTTACAACAGAGAATGTTCGCCAGGAAGCAAAGCTATTTTGGCTGCTTGATCATCCCAATATTGTGACTTTGAAAGGTGTATGTCTGGAAGAGCCAAATTTATGTCTTGTGATGGAATTTGCTAGAGGTGGGCCACTTAATCGTGTACTTTCTGGTAAAAAGATTCCACCAGATGTTTTGGTGAACTGGGCCATTCAGATTGCTAGAGGAATGAATTACCTGCATTATGAAGCTCCTGTATCTTTAATTCATAGAGATTTAAAATCTAGTAATGGTAAGTTTATCTTTGTTTAATATTAATGTCTTCATAATGAAACAAACATATTGAATTTCATCATTGAGTTATAAGCAATTATTAAAAAAGATACTATTAAAAATTTCACAAAAATACTATAAAAATTTGGAACAAATTTACTAAGTGCATTAAGCAGAGAATGTTGAGACAAGGCTCTATTAATGGTTGCATAATTCATAGTATTGGCAAGTAAACTGCAAATTAAAACAACTATTCAAATACAGACTCCTTAGTTTAGTTATTAAAGTTCATTATAAGTAATTTTTACAATTACCTTCTTTTTTTTTTTTTTTTTTTTTTTTCATGATATTAAAAATTTAAGTATCCTGAAACAAAGTCATTAGAACCTCCCATTTTACATAAGAAAAAAAAAAAATGAATGGTTTTATTATGTTCTACACTCATATTGGTATTTATAAAAGAAAAAGTTTTAAATGCAAACTCTAAAAAGTGTTCAACAAAAAAATTGAATTATTTAAAAATACAATTGTATGTTATATATTTTTTTTTTCCTTTTATAATTGATAAAATATTAATGTAGCATTGATTTCATTATTTTCTGCCATCTTCAGTCTTTAGTATAGCAGTATAACAAGGATCAACTATTAATTAAGCAGATAAAAAAATTTATCACAAATTAATTAAAATGTCAAAGCATTGGTTTATAATACAAGGAACAATTAATTAATTTTATGTTTAATTCTTTTTTAATAGATCTGCATAAATAATAATACAATTTAATCAATTAAGGTCCACAACATAGGGCTGAAAATTTGCTTATAGAAAAATATATTTTGCTTCTTACCCCATTTGATTTTATAATTTATTTTTGTTATTAACAAGCTAAAATAAATAGTTATTATGTTAAAAAGCACCATTGGAAAAAGTTTTAATAAAAATGTGTTTTTAATTTCATTGGTTAATTCTTGAATATAGAAATATTAAAGTGATACATTAGGGTTTGATTGTATTGTACAAAAATTATTTGTCAAAACCTTTGATTTCCTTTAAAAGCTTCTAATTTTTAAACAGCTTATTATTTAAAAAAAAAAAAAAAAATATCTTTGAAATTCTACTGTTTTCCTTGAGATTTCTGTTTACTCTTTTGTTATTCAATCTTGTTTATTAAAAATTAATTTGCTATTAAGTAAAAGAAAATTTAGCAAAACAATAATATGAAAGGATATTAAGATGAACAAAAACTTATTCTAATCTTATTTTATTATAAGCTTCAAAATTACCCACAATAGTCTTTGACTTATTCTTCTCATAACAAGGCATTTATGCAGTCATCAAGTTTTCTTCACTTGGTCTATTATTAAATTAAAAGATAAAATTAAATATTTCTAAAATAATCTACAAAGAACTTTCTGATGTTTACTAGGCCAAAAAACAATCCTTAAAAACCGACTACCCATTTTATTGATGGCTGATTTTAAATTGTTTGTTAATTGATTAAAATGTTTGCAGTAAGAAATTAAATATTTGCAACAATTAAATAATTTTAGATATATTAAGTTAAAAGAAAACATTTTTTTTTCCATATATTTCTAAAGTGAAATAAATTGAATAAATAATGAAAACTTATAATAAAGGTTGTGACAAAATTTTCCTTCATTGTGGAGAAGTTGTGTACCATTATATTATTCTTCATAATTATTATTATATCATTTTATTCGGTATTCTTATTTAAGTGGCAAGAAGTCATAGAACTTTGATCAAATTGTCATTATATTATTCTTTTTCTTTATTTCCCCACATGTGTTGTATAATGAGGACAATTGTATTTTAAATCATATATAAACAGTTTTTCCTGTTATTTTTCTTTTTAAAAATTAAACTTTCATGTCCTAGGACATGATCTTTAGACTAAACTAGTATATTAGTAGTTATTGATTTTAAGGTACTTCGTATTAACGGTACCTTGCCGACAGTTGCGCCAATAAAGAGCACACGCTCCAACCGCAGCTACAGATTTGGCGCCAATCTACACTTAAAATTTTTGTTCCAAATAATAAAATATATATGAAAAACTTCATTTAAAATCAAAATGCTTCCAAAATATTTTTTTATTCCAAATAATAAAGATTGGCGACACTTAAAAGCAGCCAAGTCTGTCGCCAAGATACCGTTAATACGTAAGTACCACCGATTTTAATATGTTGTTAGAATATATGAAAAAAATCCAATAAGAAAAGTTATTGTTGTTAAGCCCTTCACTAGCCATGAAAAAGGAAGGCCAAAACTATGGTGGCTTGATTCAATTGAATGAGATTTTAAAGTGATGGTGGAGAAAAATTTGCAGATTAAAGCAAAAATATAAGCTGTCCAGGAGAAAACTTCAGCAGAATTCCTTGGCCTTGCTGGGCTGCTGAGCCAAATAAGATGATTTTAATATGCCCTTAATTATACAGTATTTTATTTTAATATATTTCCTATATTTTAGTGTATATTGCATATTAGAAAGGAGTGCTTATTTATTTTACGTTAGAAATAAATCTAAATGAATAAACTTTTTTTTTTATGTCTGTTCGTTTGAAAAAAGAAAATATCCTACTTTATTATCGAAAATGCACTTTTAATTCTGTAAAAATGAAAAAAAAAAGAAGAAATACTGACATGTTATTCAATTATAAGTTTTTATGAATATTTTTATATATATACTATATATCAAGGTTTGTATGTGTAAATAAGTCTGCCTAAAATTGCAACATTTTACATCCAAATTTCACAAAAATTTGCAGGAATACTTCTAATACAAAGCCTATATCAACTGAAGAAAAAAATTTCAAATTGGATCAATATTCAGTAAGAAATTACCCAACTATGTTTTATACCAGTTTGTCGACCGTTCATAGGTAACTCTATTTTTTACACTTTTGTACTGTTCTTGGCTGGCTGGTGTAAAATATTCAACCCATTGTAATCTGAGACTCCTTTACTCTGAAAAAATCACCAATGTTGCAACCTGAAGTATGTTGCCAATTCTTTTAAATTACTGTAATTCTATTCAAGGAATTCTTCAATGGATGCTTGAAATTTGATTTGAGTGGGTTTATGAAGGAAGGATGTTTCTTTTTATCATGGGGTTGGGAAAGTCAAGTTAAATCAGAGGGATGAGGAAAGGCACCTGGGCCATAAAGGCTTTAATCTCCATTTGCAAGCATATGTACAAAAATGAAGTGATGATACCTTTGATAACATCTAATACTCCATTTGAATTCAAAAGCTATAATTCTTGATATGACTTGCTTTTTACTATATCTATAAACAAGGCGAATCACTTAAAATTGCTGGATTGATTTAAAATTAGTCTGCTTTAGTCATAGTCTGTTATCTGCTGCAGGTTCATAAAAATGTATGAGTGCTTGTAAACATTGGGAGAAAAGGAATGTTACTAAATAACAGGCTCTAACTGATAAATAAATATAATTTATATAATTTTTGCTAATTAAAATGATAATAAAAATAAGACAAACAAAAATCTTGCATCTGGAATCCAAACATTTTCGAATATATGCACATTGTATTGCTTAATATTTATACAACACTAAATAAACAACCTATTCATTATTCACATTAAAATTTATTTTGCTGACATCCATTCTAGCAATAAAAATAGGAGCTTATGTCTTTGATATAAAATATAAAATTATCTCTTTGTTGTAAAAGAGTTAATAATATTTTTTTTTTCTGTAATCAGGCAATGCTGGGTTATATGTGCTTTACTATAATTTAAAAAAAATCTGTTAATAAAAATGACTATACATTATGATGTTGATGCTTTAGATTCACCTAAAAAACAGTTGATAATTAATTTTGCTCTGTTATTACTATTTGAAAACAAATTCTTCTGAAGAAATCAATAGAAAAATCTTTTTTTTTTTTTCCAAAATATATCCTTCTTTCAAATTGCTATTAATTTGTTATGATTAGTAGTTCTATTATAATATTCATCTGTTTTGTCCTATTAGTAAAATTTGAAATATATTAGCTGTTAATTTTTTGGCAGGGATTTTTTTCTTGTTGATTTTGTTATTCATGATTTACATTAGTAAAAAGAGCATGCCCCAATTAGCCTGCTATTTTTCAACAGATTAATTTTTAAAATTAATTATTTATAAATAATGACATACACATTGGACTAGGTTTTTTGAGCTTTTGAATTTGTTAATTTAACATTAGAGTATGTATATATTTTTTACTTAATTGTTTAAAACTCAGATAATTATGTGCATGGCTTCAAATCCATAAAAATATACGATTATTTGTTTCCCATCACAGTGTTGCTAAATGAGTCGCTTGAGAATGGAGACCTGAGGAACAAGACTTTGAAGATCACAGATTTTGGCTTGGCAAGGGAAGTCTACAAAACAACAAGGATGTCAGCAGCTGGCACTTATGCTTGGATGGCTCCTGAAGTAATAAAGTCCTCCACATTCTCCAAAGCTAGTGATGTATGGAGGTAATTTTTTTTTTTTTTTTTTTTTACTTTTGCATGTTTCTTCATTCCAAAAATATATTTAATAATTATACAAACTATTAAACCAATTAATTGGGAAAACGGGATTATTATAAAACTTGCAATATGATAAAGAAATATACACTCAAGAGCCAAAACATTATGACCACCTGTCAATAACGAGTTGGCCCACCTTTGGCGCGCAACACAGCTTCAACCCGCCTTAGCATGGATTAATACCATCACTTAATACCAGTTAAATACCACTTCCACCTGATCACGTGCCTTCACGTCATCCAGGCGAGTTCATTGCAAAATGTAGGGGTGGTCATAATGTGTTGGCTCTTGAGTGTATGCTCTAATGACCCTTTTATTTGAATATGCATGTGTATTACAATAACAAAAGAAATATTCAAAACTAATAATTTATTATTATGGCATTAGCTGTATATAATAGCTATTAATTTTTGGCAGTGATTTTTTGTTGATTTTGGTATTCATAATCTTCCTTAAAGTATCTAATGCAAATGTTTCATATAATTTATAGAAGATTGTGTAAATATTTGCAAATTTAAATTACATTAAAAGATGTACTTAAAAGAGACAATAGTATTATTGCAAAATTGCTTTTTTTTTATATATATATATTTGCTTTATTTATGATATTATTTCTTATTTTGAAATAAAAAAGCTCATTAAAAATACATTTTATTATCTAGTTATGGTGTTGTTTTATGGGAACTGCTGACAGGAGAGACTCTTATAAGGGCATTGATGCTCTGGCTGTGGCATATGGTGTGGCAGTCAACAAACTTACTCTACCCATTCCCTCCACTTGTCCTGCTCCTTTCTCCACTCTTATGGAAGGTATGGTATTGGTATTAATTATCTTATAACATCATAAACTGATGCCTTTTCCATCGAATTCTCTTCAATACTTTAAAGCTCTTTGCAACAGATGTATTTATTAATAAAATTATTTAAAATTTAATTCGAAAAACAGCTGATTGATCATTTGCCAGAAATCAAATTTTTTTTTGCCTTCCAACTTCAATTAAAATGAAAATTATAAATCAAATAAATTTAATCATTTAAACAACTTAATAAAATTAATTTATCATTGCCCTTCTGGAAGCATTTTTAATGCTTCTTTTTTATATATTTTTTCTTTTCAAAATTTTTTTCTTTTCGTAGCCTCCAGATCCTTCTCCTCTTTTTCCATTCCATTCTGCCTAGGTCTTTCAGGGGTTTTTTATGCTTTAACTTTTTATAAATTTCTTTTGTCACCCTATCATCTTATATTAATTCTAACTGGCCAGCCATTGGATTCTTGTAGACTTAATTGTATATATAATATCCTTTTACTTATATCTACCCATCATCTCGGATAGGACCAAAAATTCTTCTCTAGATCTTTCTTAGTCCAGTAATAATAATTCTTCCTTCTCTTAACATGTTCTGCTCCATAAATTAGTATTGACTTAATTTTTTGGAGAGTGACAATGGGGGAAGCAGAATGGAAGAAAATTAGCTAACTGAAGAAAAGAAAGTTTTTACTAAGCTAGATTTGTTACAAGTACTAGAAGTTTTTTCTCAATTGAAAGATTACTCAGATTTGTAAACACTCTCCAAAAAATTAAGCCAATAGTAATTTATGAAGCAGAACATGTTAAGGGGAAGGAAGAATTATTATTACTGGATTTTTGGTCCTATCCAAGATGATAGGTAGATGACCAATTAGAATGAATGCAAGATGATAGAGTGATAAAGGATATTCATAAAAGTTAAAGCATAAATAAAACCTGAAAGACCCTAGGCAGAATGGAATGGAAGAAGAGGAGAAGGATCTGGAGGCTATGAAAATAAAAGAATTTTTTATAATTGATGTCATTATCCATGTGAGTTCAGGAAGAAAAGAAAAAAATGTCAGTAGAAACTCCTATGGGAAGACAGACTCATCATAGCCATTAGAGAAGCTTATGCTATTTTTAAAATTAAAATCTTGAAATTGTTGTTGGCAAAACTAAATTTTTTATTCAATATACACTAAGCATATGCTTCATTGAGGGAAGAAAAATTATCATTAAGTATGGGTGTGCATGTATCATGAGAACATTGACATGCTTTTCTCAGGTTTAGGTTTTATATTTTTCTGTCTCCCAATGAATTCAGAAACACTTGCCAAAGAAAATGCTTGTTTAAAAGATAGTAAAAAATTTTATAGGTACTTTCATGTCATTCCCATAACACATAAATATTTGTTGAACATATATTTCCAAGCTTATATAATTAGCTTATAAAAATAATTCTGCTAGCTTAAATAACATGAAAGCTCAATAAATTGTTATCCTATAATACTTATTTTTTCATACTTGAAATTCAAATTTTTTTTTAATGACTTAGGCCTTGTTAAAAATGATGCTTTTATGTGTCATGTCCAACACTTTCGCAATTAAATTTTATAAACATATATTCATTTTAGTAGAGAAAATAAAGTATAATTTGAAGTATTAATGTATAGTACTGCTGTAAAAATTATTTTTTATAAATGTATAACATTTTTTTACTTTTAAATGTTGTATCATTAATGTGCATATTTTATGAAATTCATAAACAAGTGAGTTGAAATATTCTGTATGCTATATGATTATATTTTGTCTAAATGGTAAAGCTAAATTTCTTCTTGGCAGCATGCTGGCATCCTGATCCCATGATGCGACCAACTTTTGTGCATATCTTGGCAATTGCTGGAAATTGCACGCTCTCCCTTTATGAGCACCCCTCAGGAGTCCTTCCACCCTGCAAGAGGACTGGAAGCATGAGATTGCTGACATGTTCCATGAGCTCAGGTGCAAAGAAAGGTGGGTTTTTCTGTTTTATTCATGACACTGTTGTACAATCATTTAGTAAATATGTAAATAATTGCTTATAATTTTCTTGTGTTTGTTGAAATATTATATTTTGGGAAATTTATTTATTGCTTTAAAATATATATTAATGATAAAATAGCATTGTTTAAGAATATGTTTTTCAATATATATTAGTGTAAGTAATAACTAACAATTAAAAAGATGTGATGTATTTATACTTTTTTGAGCAAGAAATCATCTAAACTAAATATTTTAAATATATATATATATATATATATGAGGCTGTATTAATTTTTAACAGATTGCATTATTATTTATTTATGGTATAAAATAATATATCATTAAAAGTTAAATTTTGTTTTTTTGAATTTCTTATATTTTTGTTATGTGGGTAACCGGGTATGAATCTAATTTGTTTTTATTAAATATCACAATTTTTAATTGATTTTATAAATTTAGTTTATTTTAAGTAATGTCCAAGTTATTTTAAAATGCTATATATGTTTGTTTGTTTTTATTATTAATGTATAGAAAGAGCTACCTTTTTACATTCAAACTTATATTTCATGTAAATAATAATATTTGTAGAAATTTTAATTTTCAATTTTCAAATATACTTGTTTTCAATTAAACTTTCAAATTATAAATATATTATCATATTCTAAGACAAATAATATAGGGAACAGCAACACAATTTTATTTTCTGGAACATGTAGTTGTAGTTTAAGTGTTGTTAGTTTAATGTAGGAATACAAATGCCTTATCAAATGTCACTTTTTTGCCATCCATTTTCTTCAACACGCAAAACAAAATCAACAACTTATTATTTAATGACATCATTAAACTCTATTTCATTAATTTTCATCTGTGCACTATCAGTACAAATAGCTTATTTGAGTGATGTAAGTCAAACATTATATGTGGGCAAAGTTACTTAAATTTGTTTGTCAACTTTAGTGACTCGTGTTTGTTTTTGCATCAGAAAAATTTAATTAAGCCTTGTTACTTAATTGAAATAAAAGGTTTTTAAAATAGTTACATTTTTATTATTTTTTATTTGTGTGTAGGAGTTGAGATGCCGAGAGAGGAACTGACAAAGGCTCTTCTACAACAAAAAATTCAAGAGGAGTTCCTGCGTGGCGGAACAGGAGCTGGCTGAACGTGAAATCGACTTGCCAGGCGTGGGCTAAACATCATGATTCTGCAACAACAGCAGGAAGGCCCACACCCAAGAAAAGGGCAAGTTTCGTAAAAGTCGTCCTGAAGCTTCTTAAATCTGGGGTCAAATAAGCATGCCTTCAGGTGAGATTTCTTTTGAAATTTTTTGTGATTGAATAAAAATGGGTAAATTTAGATTATTATTATCTTATTAATACCTTTTTTCACTGTACTCTTTAATGTTTTTTCATTTACTGAATTCAAAAGTCTTCTTCCATTGCGAAACAAAATTTAAGTTCAATTAGCAAAACAGAATTATTTGCAAAGTTCCATAATTTCTTTTGCTTAAAGCAAATTATTCTATTTTGAATTTTGATAACTAAACAAAATTTAGTTAAAATTAAAAAAATTGAAGGAAATCTAATTTGGCCACATTTTTATTGCTGCAGCCATGGTGAAAATATTCCTTTCCAAATTGCCGTACTTATTATAATTTATTGGGGATTTATATTATATTTAGAAACAAATTTAATGAAGATAATATTATTTCTGAATTCTTGAAGGATAATATGTCTTTATTAATTAAGCGATGTAATTACAGCTACAAGCATGTAATTTTAATAAACAAAATTTTTATTTATCTATTTGCATCAGAAAAACTCTACCTGTCTATTCTTAAATCTCACTTTATGTGGGGAAATTTTATTTTTGATACGAATTAAATTTTAATTTTGCATAATTAGAAACACTTTAGTCTGGAAGTTTGATAAAGAATAGTGTGAAAGATTTATAAAAGATGAGTGATCAAATTTCTTTCAATAACGAATAAAAAATCATTTATCATGGCTAAAATAACTCTTTTAGAATATTGCCAAGTTGTATGCAAAATCTTTCATTGTAGCTTTAAAAACTGAACTTGAGAGGATGTTTTACATTATGCCAAAATAGACTCTCTGTCTTTCAAAAGAAGGTTTGCTGAAAATGATTACTAAATTTTATTTTTGTATTATATCAAAAATTATTTGTTTTTATAGTTAATGTGAGCTAATCAGATTCAGAAAAGCTTTTCATACTGCACATGAAGTCCAAAATGTTTCATCTGCTATATGAAAAGAATTCTTTATTTATTTCATTTCACTAAAATCACTTTACTAAGCCACTTAAAATAATAGGTGAATTAGTGCTTAAAACTTTGTTTTGTGTATTTAACATTGACAGAGTCAATCTGTTTATCTAGACATTTTCTTATTTGTAAATGTAGACTAACTCCTTTTAAAGGAATTCCTTTACTAATAAGAGATTTACAATTATAATGAGTGTGTTTAATATATTTCCCTAAATTCAATATATGAATGTACAGTATATAAAGTTGTTAAAAAATTTTAATTAGTAATTATAAAGAATGATTATAAAAGCAATTTATACTAATATTAAAATTTAATTTCTTCATATTTTTGGTGAGTAATGATTGCTTGGATAGAATGTGCTTTGTGGCACATGTTAGCATATTCATGTAGATGTAGATAATTAATTGAGTTTTGCATACATATGAAATCATTCACTTTGATGATAATAGGAAAGTAGTTTAATTGAATCAAATGTCTTCATTTTGTATTACAGGATTATTTCTTTTTTTTGTCACCTTTGCTTGATTTTATTTAAGCATTTTTGTATAATTTTTTATGAAAGAATATAGATTAGAATTTCATTTTCTATTATATATTCATTGATAAAATCGAAATAAGTATGCCCGAGTTCATGTAAAACTATGTAACACTAAATGTCTGATTTGCACTGAAAGCTTTCAATTTTCAAAACAGTAATTATGCATGCTTCCTTCAAATTTACAAGTTGGATTATAATAGTTGTTATTGAGCAATAAATAAAATAAAGTATAAGGAGAAAAAATCATTGCTAAAAGACTTTTTGGAATTAACCAGTAAAGCCTTTTTGTTAAAATGTATTAGAGGGAGTGGCAAACTATTTGCTTGAGAATTTAATATTCGATGCTTGCCTGAAATAATGCAATGAGTTTGATTAAAGAAAAGGAGGAGGTTCTGCAATCACTTGTTTTTATTATTATTATTATTTGCAGGAACTTCCGACACAACTTATCACGGTGCAGCCTCTGCAT